>QGMF01000473.1:0-29783 GCA_007821475.1 Lachnellula arida | reverse complement strand
CGCCCTAGAGAGAGGTAGAAGGGAGAGGGGAAGTATGCTATAATAAGAGAGGAAGCACAATAAAAATGACTTTTAGGTGACGCTCCGCTGGCCCTCCGGGGGCCACTGCGTGGGGCTTTTCATGCTATATTATTAAGAGAAGCTTATGTGCATTAACCGTTAATATAAATATCTGGATTACCACATCCAAGTCTCGCGGTCTTTCGTCTCTTTAATATCATAAGTGCATCTATCCACTTCTCCAACGCCTCATCTATTATCATTTCTTCCCAATACTCGTATCTTCATCTGGATGCACCTGCCCTGACCCAACACCCATCCCAGCTGCCTCACCACTCAACACTCTTGCCGCCGCTGCATCACTCTCCAACTGGCTCTGCTTCTGCACATTCCCCTTCCCAAGAAAAGCATCAATCTCATTCTTCCCCGTCCCCTTTGGACTCGTCGCTCCCCGCCCGGCAATCGCCTCGGTCCAGTTCCACCTCCGTTCCCCCTCACCACTCTTCTTCTGATCCTCTTCATCATCACTATCATCCCCGCTATCCGCCCAATCCCTCTCACTCCACGCCTCACTATCAGTACCCGTACGTTCATAAGTCGGCCGTTCTTTCTTGTTGGCCGAAAGCGTTCTCGCCATACTGTTAGGTTTATCTTTCAAATTCAGGGCAGAGACTTCATCTGACGCTTCGTGGGCTTCGGATACAGTGCGGGCTTCAGGACTCAGCATACGGTTCGGCTCTTTGTGCTTGTTTGTCTCCCCACCGTCCTTATCCGGCGCTTCGTTTTCGTCTTTCGCGCGCTCTTCATTAGATTCGTCCGAGTCAGGCGTGTTGGCTTCTGCGGAGTCGGAAAAGTGCGTGTCGCATAGATGCTTGATGACGGGCCAGCCATAGGCATTGGCGAACATACGACGCACGATCATGTTGTTGTGAGCATCTGGTTCTAGACGCACGAGAACCTTCCGCCATGAGAGGTCGCGGTGGTAGGCACGAGCGATCTTTTCTTCCACTTTCATTGCACTACCGTCAACGACGTCGAGGGGGTCTTTGTCTGGATTTGTGTGCTTGGTATCATCGTAATCGCGGGTAGATAAGGTGCTCTCCGTATGGGGTACGCTTGGGTTGGGAATATCAGAGGAGCTGGCTTGTGAAGTAGAGCGGCGACGCATAAGAGAGCCACTTGGGCGTTTCTTAAGGGGTGGAGGAGGGATATCTGAGGGGTGATAGACGCGATCGTGGAAGATGGTCCGAGAGCGCGACTCTGGATTTATGAGGAATTCTACTGTTGGCAGAGGAGGTTTCAGGAGATCGCCTGCAGATTCGAAGAAGGTAGTCTTGGGAGGAGCTGAGAGACCTTCAGGGTTTTCTGACCCTGAGTCGCCCGTAGTTGCTTTTCCACGGGCTTGGGGAGAAGACGGTTGTTTCGAAATGAACGGAACCGAGGAATCACTATCTACGGGTAGTGTTTGACTACGCTTGTAAATTCTTGTATGTTTTGGCGAATGGTTGTGTGATTTCGGCGACGGATTCGACGAATTGGGCTGGAAGAACCTGACAATACTTGCCAACGCACCACCATTACCGATCGTCTGGGAGGAAGTAGCACCTGGACTACCGCAATCACTACCATCAGCTGAGTTGGGACCTTCGTTGGTATTCGTAAGACTACGCAGACTTCGATTGTCATCATCAGTGGCATCAAGACCAGGCTGGGGCACTTCAGCTCCATGGCCTTGTCTTGTAGGGGTATTGAACCCTGGAGTCTCACCGTCGCTGGCATTTTCACTCTCAGAAAAAGCACGGCCCATGGGTGAGACAGTATTTTGGCCAGTGATTTCAGCCCATCCCCAGTTAGCCATTGTTCCCACCAATCCATTCTCTCTCACGGCCTTCTCAACACGGCCTAGACCCTGCCAGTCCAGGAAAAGTAGACAACTTGTCCGCAAAGGCACAATACCATCATTTACCACATTTGAATAGACAGTTCTATTCCTGAACTTCTTCAGTACAATATGCGCCGGCCCGGTAGGCAGAATCCTAAGAAGCGGCTTCGACTCAGGAGAAGTCTCACCGTCAATCTTCTTTTGGGCGTTGTCTCCAATGCCACTAACAATTGCACCCCATCCACTTCTCGCAATCGTGGGTGCTCTCCAAGTAAGTCCAAGATCTTGACCTGTACGTCCCACAAGCCCAAAGTCAAGTGCAAATTTGACATAGAGTGGATTCTCGTTGCTGAGTCCTAAGAATGGGGAAGCGAGACTTATGAAATTTATCGGCTTGATGATATCGAAGAACTGCGGGGAATGTTTTTGAATATATGCTACAGCATATGTCTGCGTCAATCCACCAAGAGAGTGTGCAATGAAACTGATACTGGTAATCTTGTACGCTCGGTTTTTGTCGTGATGGGGTTCCTTGTGGATAGTGCTGTGCTTATGGGTTGAGGGGCCCTCGTCATCCCCGGCAGATTGGTGATTTATACTTAAAGCACGAGAGAGAGCTTTAGAAGATGGCTTCTTGGCGATAGTCCGGTAAGGTTGATCGGGATAAGTCACAGCCAAAACATATTTGGCAAGCCGTTTCCCTAGGTATTTAATCCCCCTTTCTGTCCGCGTGGCATTTCCCGAAAATCCCCTGACGATGATCTCCTCTTCATCTTCCTCTTCATCCAGGTTTTCTTCATGCTGGTCGGATGGGTGTTTCGTTTCTCCTTCGTCGTTCTTACGCTCGACATCGTGATGCTCGTCAGCATGCTCGCCTGCTTTTGCGGCTTTTTCTTGCTCTTCTTTTCGCCTCTCCGCCCTCCTTTTCCTAGCATCTATCTTCGCCTGCTTAGCGGAAGCATCTATGCTCTCCTTCATATACAGCATATCTGACCCCAGATTACTATGCAACCCATGGGTCAAGACTACCAAATGCACTTTCTTATGTCTCTTCGACCTATGTTCCTCTTTCTTATCAGCCTTATCATCCATAACACTCTCAACCGGCGCATCCTGATTCTTCTCCTTGCCCCTCTCCTTTCCCGCATCATCCCACTGCGGCAAACGCGGCGTATTCCAGAGACTGGCAGTATCATCCACCCTCACCGTAATAGCCTTCGAGAACACCCCTTTAGGCTGCGCGCTGTGATGTCCATCCTTGGCCCCCTGACTCTGCTGGTGATCACTAACTTGTCCCGGCGCGGGAGTAGCATTACTCCCTCCAGTCAAACTACTGGCAAAGCCCAAGCCCAAACTTTTCTCATCCCTCGCCAACAGAATCTCGTAATGCACCGCTGCAGAAGTCGAGAATATAACCTGACTGGACACCTCTATAATCCAACTCACACTGCCCCCATCCCTATCCGCACTACCCGCGCTCTCGCGCACATCCTCGGGAACGAGCAGCTGAGTAGTGAACGTCCCCCCTGCTTTTAGATTTGGTTCGAATTCCGGCACGCCGTGTGTGCGCGAGGTCTCGAACTTGGAGTCTGGGTGGAAGGAGGCGGGGTAAGCGGCTGTGTAGAGGGTGTAGGGGCCGTGGATGAAGGCTGCGCGCAGGGCGATGGCAGAGCTGTTCTTAATCTTGAGATGCAGGCTTGCTGGGGAGGGGAGAATCCGGTCGTGTGCCGGAGTGTAGGTGACTGTGTAGCGGACTACTTCGCCGATTTTGACGCTGCCTGTTTGGTAGAGGAGCAACATGTTGGGGGATGTGATGTTTGGATGCCGCGTCTGGCGAAGGATGCCGATGCCTCGACGTGGGGTATGTTCAGTCGAGAGGCTTGGCGGACTGTCATAAGAGCATATTGAGTTGTGAGAATGTAGTAAATTCTGGGCTGGACGGTTGAGTCTGTCTCTAAAAAGAAAAAGAAGCTATGTTTCGTAAAACTTCACCGGTCTTTGAGTGAAAGAAGGGATCTTACTATCAATAGTGCCCGATATCCGACCGCACCGCACGCACTATGACGATGTGTGGCTGTGCTTTGTATTTCTTTCAGACGCCGCAAAGCAGTTTCATTATTTACAGCACTTTTCTAAAGCAACAGAGATTATTTACAGGATCCAGAAGGTATCCATGACTCATTTGTCTTGTCGTCAATTAAATGGTATAGTATGTGCAGAAAATGGCCGTAATTACAAAGTATCCCATGATTAGCCTGCGTGGCTGGTCCAAAGAGCCCCTGAGTACCCACAATATACACGTGGTAAATAAACCATATTTACGAACTTCTCCGTCATTGTCGTCCAGAACTTTGGATAGGGCCAAGAGGGCATTCGTTCCTAGATGCGATTTCAAAGCTGTGGTCCATAGAATATTGTACCAGCCATTGCAGGAGCAAATCATTTCAGGATGCCGCCCAGATGATTTGGCCAAGAACAATGCTATACTACTGATAACATACCTTCCTCAGGTGTAACTCCTGGTTCAACATGTGTCCTCCAAGCGTGGACCCTGTTATTGCCCCTACCTCCAAGTCCAGCAAGCACAGACACTCGCGGGGTTCTGGAAGAAACGGACCTCTGAGGTGTGTTTCCAACAGATGCATGTAAAGCAGCCTCGCTCTCGTAATCAGTCCTCGGTCTCCGGGGAACAATCCGTTCAGGGGGCCTGGTACTTGGAGCCGAGTTGTAAGCTTCCTCTCGTGTTGAATTAGGCCTTAGTAGTGGCGGCGATGGGGCTCTGACAGGCACGGGATATCGACCTGCCATTCTTCGAGGTCCTGGCGGCGGCGGCGGCGGTTGAGGCGCCCCTCTTGCCTGAGCTACTCCCATAACATAATTGGCCGCGGCGGTAGCTTGGTCGAATGTCCCGGTCAAGATGTTGTGTGCTGCTCTGATATAGTCCTGGTTCATGAAATGGTCTGCACCATTGCCAATGCCATGGATATCACCTATCCCTCCCTGATAATCATCGTCATCACCGATCGAAACTGCTTGAAGCCGACGAGCCATTTCCTCATCCAACCGTTCCTGCCGACGACGATCATTTATTTCTTCATGATAAGTATTCGGCCTCGGCCTGCGAGGACGCTGCAGTCGATGAGGGGGCGGTGGCGCCTCTTCGTTCCGAGCAGGTTCTGGAACCCGCATGTGCTGTAGCCGATCTGCTTCTACGACATCGTAATTGAACCATGGACAGTTACAAGACTTCCACTTGAGGCCACAAATCATACAGAACTCAGCGGTACAGTGACTAGAAGGCATTAGCTTAGCTTCGGAGTCATGAAAACTATAAGACTTACCAAGTCATATGGTTGCAGCCTTCCTTCAGCTCGACCATCGTCCTGCAGTTATAGCATCGCTGCCACCCTGCTTGTTTGGCTGTTTCAAGAAGTTTGTTGGTCTCCTCATCGTTGGGACAATCTCTTGACCCATGCCATCTGCCGTTACACGAACAGCAGACTTTGGTCTTACATCGACTGCACTTGCCAAATTTTTTCCCGTCCTCCCTATGCATGCTTCCAGGTTTGATCCACTCACCACACCTTCTGGCGGGACAGTATATACGATTCTTTGTAGAGTATTCTTGAAACTTATGGTTCCAGGTCTTCTTGAAATTGATATCGAATAGCTTTTCAACATGCTTAAGGGGTATGTGGTCTGCAGTACAGCATTTAGGTGGCATGTGTTGAGGGTCAGTAACTGAAAGTTTAAAGATACGCTTTAGACATGAGTGGCACATGCGATGACCACACTTCAACTTTGCGGATTTAGATCTTGGTATATCATCCGACAGGCATGTCAAGCATTCAACCCTACACAAAATCAGTAAGAAGCGTAGGAATTGTGGCGAAAGTGTGCCTACAGTCTCTCAGGCTCACGGTGGGGTTGGGGTGCCGGGGTAAAGAAGCCTCCCAGAAAGCTCGCCCGCTTGGTCGTATTTGTAGTTGTGAGAGACGGCGCATATTGCTTGACAGATGGAATATGCGAACTCGTGGTATGGCTTCTCCTTAGACTGGATGGAGATGTAGAAGGAGGTTCTCTAGTAGAAGTACTTCTGTGATATCTCTGTTAGTTGAGGTACCGTAAGAAAGCTCGACTAGCATACCTTTTTGGTGGCGAAGCATGTAACGCTTCAGCAGAGACCTTTTGACGAGAGTGGTGCGTCTTGCTTCTGCGAATAGAGCCCTCCCTTTCTTGATGGTCATCTCGTGGCTTCTTCTCCCTCACTTTTCGCTCCTTGGGTTTGGTGGACTGATAGTCCTCTTCGGTTATATATACGATCTTGATCTTCCGTTTCCTCGGCCGCTCCTTTACGGACTCGGCCTGCATTTGTCGCTCCTCCCGTTCAGACTCACTGGACCCCTCGTCGCTTTGTACCTGCTTCTCTGCAACCTGAATACGGGACTGTTTCGACCTGGATTCGGGGTTTCTGTACACATGTGTGGAGTCGTCTTCCGAAGTGGAATTTCTGCGCCTACGATGAGAATTTTCTTCCCCACTTCGATGATGTACCCTTCTCCTCCTATGGCTCGAAGAACTCTTTTGGGTTGGTAGTGTCGCATAAGATTCGGAGGTCATCTTCGGAGTCGCTGCGGTTCTGTCGGTTGACGTTCGGGTCTCAAGCCTTTCTATCCTAATTCTCCCCACTTCAGACTCGTCAGGTTCCAGTGTGACCTTTCCTTTCCCACGAGACCTGTGCTTTTTCTCATCTTTTAATTCGCTGTGAGACCTGTGGCGCCTCACCCTCCTTTTCCCGTCGGCTTGTGAATTTGCCATCCCAGCGTTTCGCACCCGACAGCCTTAGTCGTTGGGCAATGGGCATGGAATCCGACCAAGCTTGCCAGTGAAGGGTGGTGGTATTGGGAGATATGGAAGGGGTTGGTCGGGCCACGAACATTTGTCCTCGTGGGATAGGGTGTATCTTTCTGTGACTCTGGGTGATTGGCAACCTGGAAGTCTTCACCGACACTGCATTATGCAGCTACTCTATATCATGCATACAGGGCGAACGAAGAACTTGACAAACTGTGCGAATGAAAAAGAGCTGGTGAAGGCAAGGCTAATAATACAATAATACCTGAAGCTGTTATCAGATGGTTTGGGTAAATTGGGCAAACAGTTTGCGCCCAAGAAATCCGGGGAAGATTATTGAGAGGAAGATGTCTCGAGGAGCCCCTGGGCCTGGTGCCCCTGTCATGGGGCTGGTCTCACTCGCTGAAAGGGGTAAGATAAGCCAACCTGGTGAACATGACATGGTGAGCACGGCCCCTGACGGAACAACAATTTGCCTAGCGCTACGTCCCGTAACCTCACCTTAGCTTAGGTACCTTACTCGAGTACTCCCACTTCAAGCAAGACAATCTTCTCTTCCACTTGGACGGAAAATTACATCACGAAGACACAACTCTCAAAGAATCGAAGAGTATGTTAAAGATCTCCCATGAAACGAGACGTTGGATTTATATCCAGCGATCAAATAACGGCAGAAAAGTATCATCCGAAGCTTCGTTACCTTGTGTGGAAGTCCCAAAAGGCATCAGAATCTATCTTACTCAAACTTCCTTGTTTCGTGTCCAGAAGACCCCTCTTTTCACAGCCAAATTGCGAGCTTCCACTCGCTTATCTTACACTTAAAATGGATCATTAGAATCCCGCATAAATTTATATGGGTACGGTTGAAATGGCACCGATTGTTCGTCATAAGACGCTAAGAATACGCAGTCTACTATATAACCTTTTTTTCTCTGTCGCACTACGACATAATGCAGCACACTTAAAGTATAATATAGTATAGAATTAACTCTAATCAATTAAACTAAATTACCTAATAAATAAGATCTTTTTATGACTAAGCATATAACTAAGCATGATCGTGTCCCCCTAACCTATGGTAGTGGTAGTCCAAGTATTCCCCCCCACTGCCTGTGCCGGTTTATGTGCAAGATATGATGATGGGGAAGACGGGGGTCGAATGGTCGTGGAAGATATTGATACTTCTCATTTTCCGTTCTTGTCTCGTCCGAGTGAAGCAACTAAGGTTTTGACGAAACGGGCTGAAACCTTTTCGAAGGTTAAAGCGAATGATTGATTTTGAAGTCTTTGGGAAAAGTCCTGGTTATTAGAGTTTGTGCTACGCTACGTAAGGTAGTCTTGTGTATTGAGGAAAAGAGGGGAACTTATCTTTGGTAATCGCTTGTTTCCTCCCTTGAGTTATAATAGCGTGGGCCATGTCCTCCATATAAATTCGTCCCACGAGTTGCCAAGACTTTATTTCCAACGACAGAACGTACGGAAGAACAGTTTCTGTTCCTAGAAGCACTAGCTTCATGTGAGGAAATGGACTTTGAATTACGGACAGACTTGATCCAAAAAGCAATGGGAATGCCTCCTTTGAACTACCAAAACTTGCAGGCTGTTCATCAACACTTTAGATACTCCCATCATAGCATTAACTTCCAACGATTCAAGCATCCCCAACCTTCTCATCCAACAATCTCGCCATCTGAGCCTCCTCATCTTCAACCTGTCCCCCATTTCCAACACTAATCCCCAGCCTCACCAGCTCCCCATTAACATCCTCCCTACTAAGCCACCCCTTCTCCCCCCACATCTCTCTCCCCCTCCTAGCCACCCCCTCCAAACTCCCCATTCCCACAACCAAAAACCCAAGCTCCTCTCTCTCACAATCAAACACTTCCCACCACTCCACCTCCGGCATCTTAACCCCTATCTCCCTAGCCGCGAGGTATATGGCCGCCGTAGCCAGACTGGCCGGTTGATGCGTCAGATACAGCATCTGCGGACTCAGCAACGCCGCGTTCAGATACGCAACCGTGCGCTTAGCTACATCTTTCCCCTTGTTCCCCGGTAGATTAAACACGTCTAGCGTTTGCAGATACGTAATAGCTAGCGGATGGGGTAGCGCGACATGCGTGTTGAAGCCCAGCGCGTTGAGGACATGGCCTTCGACATCCAGCAACCGGTTGCGGAAACTGATGTACGAGGATTCGGACAGGTAGTAGGATTCTGGGTCACTGGGTGTGGGGGATAGGAGGTACGTATATACGTTTGTGATGCTGCGGAGGGAACGTGGGGAGGCGGAGATTTTGGCGGTTAGGTAGAGAGTTGCTGCTGAGATGTCCTAAGTTTTGTTAGTTTTGGTTCTTGAGGAGGGAACAGGAGAGATGGTACGCTGAATTCATGTTCTAGAAGGCCGTCTACAAGCCAGTAGCGGAAGAGCAGGACGTTGGCTTGGGCTGTTATGTCTTGCGGGAGACGGAGGAGAATGCCGGCTGCTTGAGTTAGGCGGGCAGTGTAAAAGCGGATGCTATCTTGGAGCTCGATTGGAAGGGCATTTGCGGAGGTCTTTTGGTACAGTTGTTCCGCTGTTGCTAAGGGATTAGAAAGATGTGACATGTTTGCAAGTGGAACTGTTGTTATGGACTTTGAGGTTTGGAGATTGATTTTTGATTTCACCTGAGCTTTGTTGAGTCCGTGCACGAACAAGGCTGAACTCTAGCCTTGTAAATATGGCACATTTCTCTCGTAGTCAGATCATCAACTTTTATTTTCCATGGATGCCGTCCCAAGGGTATCATCATATCATTTTTCCTTAAATAAAATGCTACAATCTCAAAGAATCTGGTTCGCCTCCTATGCAATGCAGTTGTTCATCGATATCCATTTAAAACTCCCTGAAAATCAGCCGAAAATTCAGCCTCTCATCCACGCCAGTCATCTCTCCAGTTTCTTCCTCCCCTGTAGCTATCATAACGTCCTCTATCCGATCCGCCCCCACCATACGCACTTCTACCCGGGTAAGATCCACCTCCCCGCGGACCTCGAGACGCAGGACCAGGCCCACGATAACCCCGTGGCGGTCTGATTCCAGTGAAGATTTCAGGACCCCGATCAACCAAGACATCGTTATCTTCAAAAGTGTATCGATTGATCTCACCACCAATTGGCCGGCCGGCGGTCTTTTTGGAAGTGGCGAGGTCGATTTTGTCAAGACGTCTGTCAGCCAACTCCTTGGAAACTGGCTTGTAATACAAAGCCGGCTTAGCCGTCGTGACCTCAAAAAGCCGATCCAAAGTTGAGAAGCTATTAGCAGCTCGAATCTGTGTTTCTGCACGCGGTCCTAAAGGCGCACCTTCGATGCCGCGAGGCTTCGTGGGTACTGGCGGTGAGGGTAAAGAGTCTGAAGGCCGTGGTACTGGTTGTGCTTGCGGGAAGGGATTGACTTCTTGGAGAGTAGCTGTGGTATTGTTGTCTTCGTTTGTATAATAGTACACCTCCCATTTCTTTCCTGCGGCACGGCCTCCGGATATGGTGGATTGCTCTTCATGAATCCAATCTTCAACTTTCTCAGCAGGAATAAAGTCGGCCCAGAGTGGCTTCCGTGTTCGTTCATCGGGCCAGATAAGATCATGGATAGAAGACCGAATACGAACAGCTGCGGATACACTAGTGAGTGAGATGAAGGCGTGTGTACGAATTGGGTCCAGGTAAAAGTTTACAATTACGTCTGGATCTGGATTATGGCCCGGGGGCGTTGCGAGAATTATAAGATGGCTTTTGAGTTGACCCGGATTCAAAGGTCGCATAAAATCTCGGATATAGAGAGCAGAGGTTGCTGGATGGACTGCTGGAGATACAACACGGTCTGTATCAATATCCAGAGCATCAACTGCAGAGTCGCGTGACAGCGATTTCTCAAGGGATGGTGCTTTCGGCTGAGTGGGAAAGAGGTCCTTGAATCTCGAGTCGCGTACTCGAGAGGGAGATTGTTCATCCAAACCGCTCACTTCTTTGGTCATATTTTCCTCATCAAAGTCCATGTTTTGGGGCTGAGATATCTTTTCGTCCAAGTTTGCTCTAGGCACACCTTGTATTTGAACCTCCTCCTTTGCAACATCAATAATAGTAGGGCCTGGCTCTACGCCTTCACCAGATGGCGCCACTTCCATCGCATCGGCATTCACTTCTGCTGAATCCACCGCATTGTGCTTCTCAACCCATGTAGCATCATCCTTCGAAGTGATAATCTCAGTATTGACTTCTGAAGTCTCATCATGACGGGCTCTCTTTCTTGCTGAATCAGAGATTGATGGAGCAGGGCTCTGGGATCTTCGTTTCCGCTTTTGTCTGTCGTCCATTATCTCCTGTGGTTCCGCGGATGGCAAGGCGGACTGATGGCTATCTTGTAATTGTAGAGGAGGCTGAGAGAGTTCTATGATCGTTGTGGCTTGGCCAGGCAACGAGCCTGCTTGTGTTTCGACATTTGAAGGCTTTTTGGGAGAATCTGTTGATGCCGCATCCTGGGCTGGAAACTCGAACTTGGGTTCGGTTGTGGTCTGAAGGGGCGCATCTGGAAAGACTTCTGTATTCGGGTCGGAGGTTTGTTGGATAGGGGAGACGGTATCGGAAGAGGTAGCAGCATCCTGCCTTCCTGCGTCGCCCTGGACAGTCGCCTCACTTTCGAAGCCATCCTCATTCTCTGCGGCAGTCAGTCGAGCGACAAGGACTGGCTTGAGTCCAGTTTGCGCAAGGCCGAGCTTCTTGAGCTCAGCTTTCAGGTCAACGACCTTCAGTTTGTTCCAGTCAGTCATCGCGAATGGTTTGGTTGCAAAGAGATCATTTGCACATGATGTGTTGTAAGGAATGTAGAATCTAGCAAAGTTGTCAAGATCTTATTTTTTGCTGAAGCGGCATCAAACACGCGCACGCGTCAAGCGATTCACCTGACCTGATTCACCAGTGATTCAACTTTTTGGCTTAGTCATCATTGCACCACCGTGCAGTACAAGTATTTTGCCTTTGAGAACTCCTCTTCCTCCTCCTCCTCCTCCTCCCTCCTCCCCCCCAAAAAAGTATCACAAGGAGTCGCCGCCTCACAACATACCGACACGAGATGGCTACAATACTGTACAGTGCCGGTATTCAAATATACTTGGCTCTTCTTGCGAATTGGGTCCGCGAATTGCCACCCCCACTCCTCCTCTGCCCACTCACAGATCTGGGCCATGTGGCTTTCGCGCTACCATCTATAGATCAGATACGAAACGAGCCAGGCTCAGTAAGCGCTACGGTATCTCTTACGTGCAGTATTCAAGGTAGGTATACCTTGTTGTCTTTTCAGGGAGTATTTGAAACTTGTTCAGGGCTTGGAATATATATACATCTACGGAGTAAGTACTCTATCTATTCAAGCCAAGCTTTGAGAGGGGCTGTTCTGGTGTCTAGATTGTGAGGATACAGTACCGTACGGTATTACCATTCTATTACTATGGTTGTGTTTTGTCAGTACGAGTACGAGTCTTGTAAAGGAAGATTTTCAAGTTGGAACGCACGCAGCTAAGACTGCCGCTTTCACATCGCGTCATTATTCTTATCTTCTTCCAAGCCCGAATCAATAATCCACCACGAGTAATATAATACTCGTATACTCCGTATCGACTACAAACGAATTCAGGGGTCTTTTCGGGTCACTAACCTCAGGCTAGTGACCCTCCCACAGAGCCCCTCTTTTTCATCTGCAGCAGCTAGCCAATCGCAGAGTAATGAACGCGCCCAAATCTCCAGGTACTTGGTAGGGCGCTGAACGCTCTGGAACTTCTGGAATAATTGCTAGGGCGGGGCTTTGGCGTCTGATCATCTGATGGAGCAACAGGGTTTGGGATTGGTCTATCGGACGAGCCATTAGGGATCAGATACATGGTTCACCAGGTTTACAATAATGATCCACAAGCCCAGAGCATGCGACTCGAAGAAGAAGCTTAAAACGCCAGTCAGCCGCATCTCGTGTACGCCTCGTGGCCCCCCTGTCCCGAGTCCCGACTCGGGACTCCCGACAATGAACTATTTGAGGCTAAACTCTTTTCAAGTTAGAAAGGTCATATTTCGTCCACCTGTGTCAACGCCATTGGGGCAAAGTGACAAAGCACGGCTGGTTCAAGATAGGGGCACTCCCGTGTTAGTGTGTCTATTAGGGCTCTTTCAGGTCCCTAAGTCATCCAAATATCCGAACCGCAGGACATACATCAAAATCAGGGGACCTTTTCACCTACGTGCTTTTGCGCTATTTGTGGGTTTCAGCCACCAGTTTAGCATAGCAGACCTTGCCGGAAACTACACTTCCCCATAGATAAACCCTCGTCGAATGAGCTTGGTCTCGACTGCATCGCTTGAAAATAGTGGCATGTGTAGACGATGGGCTGGCCCTGGGCAGGTGCTATTTTGCCTTTTCGGATTGTTTCTCCATATTTCTACCCGTCTTGGTTTTTCTTGCGTTTGTATATTAAAGGTGCATCGCTCTACTCCAGGATATCATGTTTTGTTTTCAGCGCTGCTCTACCATCTCTCTTTTTAAAGCCTATTAGTCTGATTCTGCGATGTTGTCTCTATTTGCGGAGTCGTGGACTTGGTATACCGTTGCAGTGTTGATTTTGATAGCCAGATAGTAAGCTTCATGAAACTCTCAGCGGACCAATCACTCAGAGTACTGATTACTGTGACAGTATTTCGAGATGGCTTCACCTGGGGTCTATCAAGAGGTTTCAGACCGAGGACTATGTAATGGTGGTTGTGTTTGTATGTGAAATCCTTTCCGCGTTCTACTGCTGTGTCTAATAAACTCACAGGGCTTCTACACCTGTCTCGTCGTTTGCATGAACATTGTTGCAGGTTTAGACACCAACCTAATTCTGCCGTCCGACATGATGACTTTGACTCCAGAGTCGATCAAATCGAGGATTCGCGGATCCAAATACGTCCTCATCGTGGAGCAATCGATGATCATGACTATATGGGGCTGCAAGATTTGTCTGCTGCTGATGTATAGAAATCTCACTTTTGGATTGAAACAACGATGGGCTGTGAAAGGCGTTGGTGCTTACGTTGTTGTTAACTGGGTTATTATGGAGAGTCTATATTTCGGCGTGGTAAGGATATCTATTCCCTACTTGGCTTCGACCCCACAGGAATCTTTCGGTTGCTCTTATTTACTTGAGATGCAACCGAAGATTTCGTCCCCTCCCAACTTTCAGAATGAACAGTCCTGATTTTCGTGCTTCATAGTGGTGTCGTCCTTTCGCTCAATATTGGGCCGTACCCGTTGCCAACATACAATGCTCGGCCGCTACCCACCATCTAATAGTCAACGCCGTATTCAACATCACATCCGATGTTATGATGCTCTGTATTCCCCTCCCGCTCCTCGTAAACTCTAAGCTACCACGCACGAAGTATATACCACCCAATCTCCCCGCTCCCCTCTCACCCCAAAAGCTAACCAGCGCCCAGAAAACTCATCCTCTGCGTCCTCTTCAGCCTCGGAACCTTCGTCGTAAATACCCCTCCTTCCCACACCCCGCCTGAAAGTACCTGTTCTAACCATCTTACCCTAGATCCTCTGCGCCATCTTAAACAAATACTACTCCTTCGCCCACCCCTTCTCCCCCCAGTGGACATTCTGGTACATCCGCGAAGCATCCACCGCCATTTACGTAGCCAACATGCCCATGTGCTGGGCCCTCATGCGCCGACTCTTCAACCTACGCTCATTCATGATTAACTCTAACAATTCGCGCTCGCGCTCGAAATCCTTCCCTCTAACTTCCAGAGGAGGTACGCTCAGAGGAGGTACGCTTGTGGGGGACGCAAAAACATTCAACGACACAATGACAAGTGGAGATGCAAAGCAAGATAAGAGTTGGTGGGATAGGGAAGGGCATGGGAGGAGTGAGAGCGAGGAGCATATTGTGAGGGAGGCAGAGGCCGGGAAAGTGATGAGGCTGGAGGTGTGGGAGACGAAAGAGTTTGAGATTGATAGGGAGGACGATAAGCAGTCTGTTACGGAAGGGCAGCATCCTAATACGACGAGAATGTATGATGGTGGGAATAAAAATATAACTACGGTTACGGCGACGAGGGTGACGCAGCCGCCGACAGCTAGGAAGAGTGAGAGTAGTGTGGAGAGTTGATCGATAATTTGTTTGCATAGCCTAGGCGTTTTATGATTAAATTAAATTAATATTGTAGTAGACTTTGGAATGCAAAATCCGGTAGGAAATAAACATTAAGACTACCTAATAGGGAAATATCGGGAAAAGGGGTAACCCCCACTCCCGAGGGCTTCGCGAGTGGTGGAATGGGATAACCTCGGCCTAGAGCGCATGAGCTTGATGCCGGATCGAGCTTCTTGAAGCTTCACAGGACAGTCTTCTCACAACGTTCTCCCTCTCATCCCACAACCATGTCCGCCCTTCGTATCCTCGTCCCCGTGAAGCGGGTAATTGACTATGCGGCAAGTTCCTCATCAATTGCCCTAATCTCTCATTCAAAACGGAAACAACAATCTAATACGCCATGCTTTACAGGTCAAACCCCGCGTCAACAAAGCCCAAACGGCCGTCGAAACGGCGGCGTAAAACACAGCATGAACCCTTTCGACGAACTCTCGATCGAAGAATCCGTGCGCATCCGCGAGAAGAAATCCTACCCGCACGGCGTCTCTGACATCATCGCCTTCACATGCGGCCCTCCCAAGTCGGCAGATATCCTGCGCACAGCCATGGCCATGGGCGCCGACCGCAGCATCCACGTCGAGACCAAAGACGGCGATGAGATTGAACCTCTGAGCGTTGCGAAACTGCTGCGGGCGGTGGTGGACAAGGAGAAGGTTGATCTGGTGGTGCTGGGCAAGCAGAGTATCGATGATGATGCTGGGCAGACGGGCCAGATGCTGGCGGGGTTGCTGGGGTGGGCGCAGGCTACGCAGGCGAGTAAGGTTAGTTTTGAGGGGGATGGGAAGGGGGTTGTGGTTGAGAAGGAGGTGGATGGGGGGTCGGAGACGACGAGGAGTAATTTGCCGATGGTGGTTACGGCTGATTTGAGGTTGAATGAGCCGAGGTATGCTAGTTTACCGAATATTATGAAGGCGAAGAAGAAGAAGATTGAAAAGATTACGGCGGAGGAGTTGGGGGTGGATTTGGGGAAGAGGTTGAAGACGCTGAAGGTTATTGGTAAGTGGAAGTGGAAGTGGAAGTGGAGTTGGAAGATGGGTTTAGATGGGACAAGTGCTAATATGATTTTGCAGAACCACCGCCAAGACAGGGAGGTGGAAAGGTTGAGGATGTTGATGGGATGATTTCCAAGTTGAAGGAACTGGGTGCGATATAGATGACGTTTCCAATCGTACTTTAGGCCTGGCGAATAGGACAGCAACAGGGACGGCGACAGGAAGGTGTATATATGAACGGTCAATTAAAAGAAAAACTAAAAGTTACGAGACGAATAATAAGTTCCTACGGAGTACAGCCTATAAGCCTTTCGAAGCACTGAATTAGCCTCAGCTATTAACTCCGTCTTATATTGCCTTTTTTGAAGCCTCAAAATCCTACGTTGGATAGCAAATCCATAAAGATAAGAAATAATATCTAAACTCACCTACTATTTTCAGGAACCTTTTTAAGTGTTTTTAAGTTGTTCTCACATCAAAGTTCATACAGCCTTGACCCAACTAACAAACCTTCAAAGAGCTTCATAACTTCAAGACCTTCAGTTCCAATAACATGACCAGCCGTTTTCTATGAACCATTTGGCCTCAATATTAATATACCCCCGTAATAAGCATTCAAACTCTTCCTCTAATTTTACCCCGCTATGATGCAATAGGTACAGTTCGCCTCGTACGGAGCATGCAAAAGCTGAATGTCACCAGCCCAGCCCAGCATGAAAATTTGCTGCAGAACCAGTCTTTGCACATTAGACTGGTGTTACTCCGCACCGGCTACAATTACTTCTGGGTGCTAACTACATGTGCTCTAATGCGCAAGATAATTTGCGTTGGCTTGTGAGGATAGCCATAATACGTAGGTAATTATTCAACTTTGGTACGGAGTACCCTGTGAGCCTTCGCTAACTACTTTAAGGTACCAAGTAATATTTTTTTCTTTGCAAAGGTTTTTACCCCGCCACTCCATTTCAACCAATCAGCAGCCGCAGAAGGATCTAACGCCACGCCTCTGATTCGCTCAAGCTTTGCGCCGCTTCCAACGACGGAAAGTCCCATCAAACGACCAGCGAGAAAAACTCCACTCAGCTCACTACTACTTACCATTACATCGCTCACAAAACCCAAACCACCCCAACGCATCCCGCCATTTCCACTGCTTCACCCCCTTACAATAAAATACAGACAGAACAGTCGCGCGTATGAGTGGGCGCCCTTCAGTCTTCACGTCCCAGGTATGTTGCCATGCATTGTGTTGTTTGCCATTCCTTGCTCTTGACTCATGGGATTCCTTATCTTTGTGGTGGTGGTCTTCTCCCAACGTCACAACTAGGGCACTCCCTCCAAGCGTCCCCGAAGCCCTAATTGCCTCTCCTTCTCTCCCTCACCATACTTGGCTCTTCAATTTTCACAATGAAATCATCTGCTAACACTCAATAGGATTATATCTCAGGTTAGAACCCTACCTCCTAGCTCATCCGAATCCCACACCGCTAGGAACAAAGGACTAACCACAAAACCCTACAGATCACATCTGGAAAGCTTCAGTGAACTGAAGAGACCTCTCCCATAACCATCGCACCTTCTACAATTACCATACCGTAACACTACACAGCATGTTTGCTCGATTCGCAAAGCCCGGGGCTTTTAAAGCCGCAGGTGGAATCCACTCCCGGATTGCCCTGCAGACACGATTCCTAGCCACCGTCGAGGGCAGCACTGGTCGTGCTATGCCAGTCATTCGTCCAAGGGCTACTCCTATCTCGCACGACCGAGCTACGTTCACGATTAGGGTATGAGACACTGGTGGGGTAGGAATAATCTGGCTGATAATTTACGTGTAGGATGGACCAGTCTTCCACGGCAAGTCTTTTGGCGCCAAGTCCAACATCTCTGGTGAGGCTGTCTTCACAACTTCCCTTGTTGGATATCCCGAATCGATGACCGACCCTTCGTATCGTGGACAAATCCTCGTTTTCACCCAACCGCTCATCGGCAACTATGGTGTCCCCTCCTCTGCCCGCGACGACGCTGGACTCTTGAAATACTTCGAGTCTCCAAACATCCAGTGCGTTGGTGTTGTCGTTGCGGACTATGCGGAGAAATACAGTCACTGGACCGCCATTGAGAGTTTGGCATCTTGGTGTGCCAGAGAGGGCGTCCCTGCTATCTCTGGTGTAGATACCCGTGCAATTGTCACGTACTTGCGAGAGGAGGGTTCTTCATTGGCCCGAATCACCATTGGAGAGGAATATGACGCCGATCAGGATGAAGCTTTCGTCGATCCCGAGCAGATCAACTTGGTGAAGAAAGTCAGCACCAAGGCTCCGTTCCACGTTAGCTCCGCTCATGGAAATATGCACGTTGCAGTCATCGATTGCGGTGTTAAGGAGAACATCTTGAGGAGCTTGGTTAGCCGTGGTGCAAGCGCCACTGTCTTCCCATACGATTTCCCAATCCACAAGGTCGCCCATCACTTCGACGGTGTTTTCATCTCCAATGGACCAGGTGACCCAACTCATTGCCAAGAGACCGTCTACCACTTGACCCGATTGATGGAGTCTTCCCAAGTCCCAATCTTCGGTATCTGTCTTGGTCACCAATTGCTCGCTCTCGCAGCCGGTGCCCGAACCATCAAGCTCAAGTACGGAAACCGTGCCCACAACATCCCAGCTCTGGACTTGACAACCGGCCAATGCCACATCACCAGTCAGAACCACGGTTATGCCGTTGACACCTCAACCCTGCCTTCAGACTTCAAGGAGTACTTTGTCAATCTGAACGATGGCTCTAACGAGGGTATGCCCTCACTTCCTATTTTCCAAATTCATATTCTAACATCTACAGGAATGATCCACAAGACCCGCCCAATCTTCTCCACGCAATTTCACCCTGAAGCCAAGGGCGGCCCAATGGACTCGTCCTACCTGTTCGACATGTACATTGAGAATGTTCAGCGCTACAAGATGAACCAGGCCGTCTACCCTGCCGGCGCCGGCAAAGACAACCGCCCATCTCCTCTCCTTGTTGATATCCTCTCCAAGGAACGAGTGGGTGTTCACCCTGCTCAGCCAGCTGAGAATTTGGCTCAGGCTCAGGCTGCTGTTGCTGCCGCTGCTTAATTTGGGTTTGCTTTCAGTTGGAGGCGTTCACGGGGGTTTTAGCATTGGAGGGAAATTGGTTTTCAATCTGGGAGCCAATTCGAGCAGTCAGTAAAAAGTCAAACAAAAGGTTAAATTGTGATTTCAAGCATTAGTTTAGAAATACAACTGTATGTCAAATATTTTGCCATATATGTGAAGTCGTCTTTTGCATTCGCTTTCAGATTTTATATCCACTAATACTAGATCTCATTCACAATTTGAAATTGTGTGACTCTTTCTTTCCAGAAGATTCACACTCTCATTTATTGGGAGACTGTTCTCAGCCATATTCCTTCCTTTCCCAACAACATATCAACTTTCCAACCTACCGTCAGCGCTCCAATAGCCCCTGCCAAACAAGGGTACCTCAGCCCTCCCTAACCAGCAACCCACCGATTCAAAAACACGAACAAATCCACAATAGCTAAGTGCTCTTCAGTCTCACGAGGTGGTGGTCCATGAACACCACGTCAGAAAGCCCTTCATCCTCTACACAGGCATGGGATATCTCCACCACAGAGGACAAGGTAGGTCATCGCGATAGGAATTCGGCCCGGATGGAACGGGAAAGGCATCTGATTCGAGATTTTTTCCTCTGTAATCTTCACGTGCTCGAACTCGAGCTCGAGCCTCGAGATGGAGATGGAGTATTGTAGACCCCTCTCGATTTCCGGCCCAAACCCTCCATCCCGATTCCCGCTCCTCATATACGTATCTCCTCGGAAGGCTTTGTGCAGAGGAGTAGGAGTGCGAGTGTGAGTGGGATTTTATAGGTATTAGGAGCTTGAGCTTGAGCTTGAGCTTGAGTTTGCTTGTGGGGTACGTGGAGAGGGAGGTGGAGGGAGGTGGAGGGAGGTGAAGAGTTAGTGGGCCGGATTAGGGTCGTGCTAGCTGTGCGGCTGCGATTATTTTGGGAGTTTGGTGGTGGATTTGAGATGGCTATGGCTACCTTTTACGGAGTAAGATGGATGGGGATAGGGATGTGGATGGGGATGTGTAGGGAAAGGGAAAGGGAAAGGGAATTCTGCTTTGTGGAGGGATTTTGCTCTTTGTACAACCTGCTTATCGCTCTGAGATGGATAGGGAGATAGATCGGAGCACGAGCGGTAGTGAGTTTGCGGTGCAGAGGGAGATGGGGAGGTTGATGGGCTTATTGGACTTCAAGATCTTTCTGTCCACGTCTAGGGGGAGCTCGAGGATGTGGAGAGGGGGTTGGGTAGGTTAGTGTATTGATATTAATGCTGAGGAGGCGAGGGGAGTATATTGTACGACTAAATGGCATGCTGGAATGACTTGACGGGACATGTATTAAGCGTTGATAAGTAGCTTCGTACAAAGGTAGACCGTAGACTTGGGGAAAAGGCCCGGGCAATGCGAACGATAGGGAGATTTTACTTTGGTCTGGTTTGGTCCTGAATTTGAATGTAAATTTGAATTTGAATTTGCTTAGGTTTCAACTGATGTAAATTGTTACATTTAAGAGAAATCTGAGAGAGAGCTATCGTCTCTTTACGGAGTACGCCGGAATTCAAGTTCGTAACGTAACGGGTACGGATTCTCAGTACAGTAAGGTCCCAAATCCCCTTTCCTACTAATCGTACAATATAGTACGCCTCGCTTTCCTGCCCTTTACAGTAAAACTCCAGAAATAAGTATCGTCCAACTCCAATCCCCCCTCCCTATTTCCATAATATCCTAATAGCTAGCTGGCTAAGCTATATAAGATACCTTTGTAAGTTTGTACTGTACTGTACTATACCGTATCTCCTAAGTAAAGTGTTATTTTATCTGAAAGTAAAGTACGTGAATACGAGTATATGAGTGCGGAATGCATATGGTGCCCTAATTCGTGGCATGGGATACCTGGTCTAGGACATGGGCTGCGGAATTTGCTTTTTGGCTACGCATCATCCAGGAGTAGATTA
Source organism: Lachnellula arida (assembly GCA_007821475.1). Lineage (NCBI taxonomy): Eukaryota > Fungi > Ascomycota > Leotiomycetes > Helotiales > Lachnaceae > Lachnellula > Lachnellula arida. Next base: position 8,777 of record QGMF01000473.1, on the reverse strand, counting down.
TCCAGCGCCGGATCTGGGGTGGGTGGGGGGTTTTGTTAGTATGGTGTGATATGATATGGCATGATATGAGATGATAAGTTGTTTTGTTATTGTGGAAGGGAGAGGAAGGGGAGGAAGAGGAAGGAGGGAAAAGGGGGAATATACTTTTAGCTCGGAATATACCTGTTCTGGCATGCAGGATATGCAGATACAGTCGTCTGGGGCGTTGCATTCGAGCCAGGGGGTTGTGGTGTGCATAGTGGGACTGCAGTAGCATACTCTTAGTTGTCGGGGGTGGTGTTAGTATTGGTTTAGAGAAATTATATATGTGTGTGCGTGTGTGTGTGTGGAAGGAGAGGATAGCTAGGTGATAAGGGATTGGGGAGGGAGGAAACGTAACTCACTTCCATTGTACGTCTTTGATCAGAGCCATCCGTTCAGGGAGTAATGTCATGGAAAGCCTTAACACCTCTCCGAGTTTGGGAAAGGTGAAGGTGTTTTCGAGGTATAGAATTTCGATTGCCTCGGTGTATCTTTTGAGTGTTAGTTTAGTATGGTGGAAACAAATTCAGAGGAAAGAAAAAAGAAAGAGAAAATGACAGTAATAAAACGTAATATAACATACACCATACGACAACTCGTCAACAGCGCCAATAAATCAACCTGTCCACATACATCCTTTGCCCCCTTCTGCTTATGCAATATCGTGCAATGTTTCTTGGAGCAGTCAACACTAGCAGCGTGCCTGCATCGCTGGTGATCCATCTTCCGGTACGTCTGATTGAAGCTGATGTGAATTTTGTACTTCCCAATAACCTCTCTGTAAATCTGTGTCCGGATCTCCAACGGTAGCTTGAAGAAGACACTTTGTTCCTGTCCATTCGTCACCTTTTCAGTCGCCGGCACAGCCAACTCCTTCAAACACAAACCACCCTTTTCCATAACCCCACCCAACATCTCTAGATTCAGCGACACATATTCAAGCGGCCTCCCAATCGTCAGGTGACTCTGCATCTCCTCACCCATCATTTCGACATCAACGCCACTTTTACTTTTAAGACCACCACGCATCATCGTCTTCCTAGGCGCGACATTCTTCGGCACGTTTCTCCTCACGTCATTCCGCTGAACTCGTTGTTTCTCCACGGCTCGCTCACGCGCCATACGGCGTAATGTGCTGGGCCGGTGGTAGTGTGCTACTTTTAGGACGGCGCGGCGCAGGAGGAGGATCGAGCCGGCTGCGCAGATGCACGGGAAACAGCAGAGGGCGAGGCTGGCTAAACCGACGGTATCTAGGAGGGAGGAGTCGTCGGGAGGTGGAGGTGCTCCGTTTGCTGGGTGCTGCCAGTGCTGGTGGTGGTGGTGGTTTGACATTGTGGATGGGTGGGTGTGAGTGTTTTGTTTTGAGGTGAAAGAAAGGTATTCGTATATGGGAGGAGAGGAAGATGGGGTGAAAGGAGGGGGAAGGTTTGGTTGAATTTGAGACGTTTGGAATATTGCAGCTGTGTGTCGAGGATTCAGCCTGGTGGTGCGGTGCTAGGAGGTTGAAGGGCGACGGCTGGCTACCTAGCACTAGCCTTGGCGTCCCTTATCGGGCATATCCTGGGTCCTGCCCTCACTTGGAGGAGATAGCGGGAGTCCTGCAGTGTAACCTAAATACATTCACCAGATAGGTTCTCGGCTGTGTTCCCAATCAGTTGGCAGGGCAGTCAGTTCCTCGAGTGAGACGGCCAGATTCTTGGGTGGGAATAAGAACAACCGTGTGGCGATATAGAAACTTGGCTAAAAACACGCTTCCGTCAAGAAGTTAAGATGAGAGGATGTTGTTTGTTAAGGTATATATATAACTGTAAGCAGGACTTGAATCAGAACTTCGTCATGCTAATGCGGGGTGACCTGCATTAGCGACGATAGGGATAAGGTAAGGCTGAGGATAAAGTTGATAGCCGATATTTTCTTCAACGGAAGAATAATAAATTATAATATTTCCAAATAATATTACATTTGCTAGATAGATGGATTAATCCTCGGTAATCCACATTAAATTTAGAGTGAGACCTGGAGAAAAAGGATATATGTCATGTGCTTGACTTCTAACACTTCTTCATTTCAAGCGTAGAAGAGAGAGATATATATATATATATATTATCGAGGCTATGAGGTCAAATCGCTTATTCTATACTTACACTCGGAACTACCTTAAAGGTTTAACTGCTTATTACTTCTATAGTAATGTGGTGGGGTTTGGTCGTCACATGATTTTAACTTCCAAGATCTTGGTTATGCACGTGACTAAGCGCGCTCACATGACTTCTTCTGTAATATAAGATCTTTTCAAGAACCTAGACGAGCTAGGCATCGAATACTACACTACTCTTTTCTCGATCGCCTCCTTTATATGCCTGCTTTGTTTGTTTGGTTTGTCGCTTACGCTAGTGCCGTGCAATAGGGATGCACGTATCTCTCATTCGACCCCTTAATAGTACTGCGAGCACAGAATGTCGTTGCTTCGAAAGCTGTGGATTATTGATCTTGGTTGCTACTGTGGTAGGGAAGTGTCGCTTTCTCTTTTCATTCTAGTACTCATTTTTTATTAATCTTCGCCCGATAATTAGAATGAAGCACAAGTCATGTACGCTACGGAGGAAGACCTCGACCTCTCCTCCTCCTCTGACATGGCTTACATAAGCCGTTACTTGATAATTGAATATCTTTCCGCTCTACAGAGTCAACTCTCCTTCTTCTTTATGCCCAATAGCCATATCAATGGATTGCACCTAGACCACGTCTATCATGCCTTGTTCTAGCTCACCTCAGTGCCGCAATGTTGCAATTGCAAAGATCGCGATTCAGTCCTTCCTCCCTCATCCTTCTACAATGCAACCATATGAGTCATATGATATGACCACCCGGCCACCCAGATCACCCCTTTGGTGATAACAACAGACTCTCCCTCGTTCCCGAAGTGCCACGCCCTCAACCCAAAGTCTCGAACCACCAACACCTCTGCATGCAACATGCTAGATGCACAACCACGATTCCAGTACTGCGAAGGGCCAGTTGCCAGAGCCAGAAGGGAGGATTCGGAAAGAAGATCAGGGCCCATTCAATATTCGCGGCAGGCAAGCCATTGGCAGCAGGCAGGCCATTCTGCAGGCAGCCATTCACGATCTCTCAACGCGCCTACCACCCGGATCACCTCTTTAATGACTAACAGCAGACTCTCGCTCGACAACGGACTCTCCCTGGCCCCAAAGTGCTGCCAACTACCCCCTCAAATCAAAATCCAGAGTCACCATTATAGATGCACGACCATGATGCCAGTGCCAAGAGCCAGTTGCTCCAGACTCAGAGGAGAGGATTCAGAAAGAAGACCAGGGCAAAATTCAACATTCATAGCAGACAGGCAGGCCATTCACGATCTCTTAGCGCGCTTTACCACCCGGATCACCTCTTTGATCAGTAACAACAGACTCTCGCTCGACAACGGACTCTCCCTGGCCCCGAAGTGCTGCCAAAACTACGCCCTCAAAACAAAGCCCTAAAACACTAACGCCTCTGTATTCCAAACTCCAGAAGAACGACCGCGACACCAGCCAGTTGCCGGTAGCGCCAAGTGCCAGGCCGGGCTCGAGGGAGTATTTCGGGAAGAATATCGGGGCGAATTCATATTCGCAGCAGCCATTCACGTCCTCTACCAAGCGGAGGATTCACACGTTCAGCCGGATTTGAAACCGTCATCGACTAGGTCAGGAATCACCCTTCTCATTCGGAATTTCGGACATTCCCCTATATGTGAATATATAAGTCTCAAAACATCAAAGGCCTCAAACGATTATATGGTGCGCACTGCGCACTTGCTAGGATCAGACACTTACTTTTGAATCGGACTTGCTATCTGTAGATCGTGCTAAGCTATCCTACCTACACGTAAATACCATTGATCTAAGATGGAAAAAAAAAGGGGGGGGGAGGGATTTCCAAAAACTTTGCCACTTATCTTACCCCACCACGCGAGACACTCACCAACTTGACGAGAAGTCATTCAAGTTATTCACTGAAGCGGTGGCAGTGGAAGACAGACATTAGATGAAATTATATACATAACTGAAGCGGTGGCAGTGGCAGATAGACATTGGATGAAATTATATAAATACCTGAAGTATACGTAGTGGCATATGAATGTCAAAAGCAGTGGCATATGAATGTATAGAACTATTCCATAAATGACTAGCGGGAATAACACAGCTTTGTGATTAACACTCTCCTTCTCTACTGAGCACCCAGATGGAGTATTTATATATCTAGAGGATGGACGCTCAAACAAGCAGGCCTTCTCTGCAACTCTGCAACCCAGCACAATATCTAACCATCTCTATCAATACTGCGAGGAAAATCCGAGAGAGAATACGAAAGGAACTACCCACCATAACCTGCCCCAGAACTCCAACCCTTCACTAACGAATCTACTACTATTCGCCAACCCTTCACCAACGAATCTATTAGTATTCAATAACCATTTACACCCCAGTCTCTCACTCCTCCGACGCATACTTATTCTCCTACAATTCTCCTACGAAACTTCATACACAGTACAAAATCAACCACCCAAAAAGTTGAAACATGTGCTACAAACACATAGTTTCGTGCCTCGCTTGTGGAAAAAGCATCCCTACTCCTGTGTTATGTCCAAATGTTATCAAGGGGCTCCATTGCAAAGGGCAGACCGAAGCAAGCGAACAAGATAAGGAGCGTTGCGACAAGTGCATCGCTAAAGCGTATGTTGCCCTATTCTGAAGATGTGTGCGTAGTATACTAAGAATATTCAGTGTTAAAGTTCATCCGAATACTGTTCCTACATCCTCGAGGATGCTTGGTAAGTGACGTTAGGTAGGGTGTGTGAGAGTGTGGGTTGGGGGGGGGGGGCAAGCGAGTGACGAGCTGCTAGCAATATCGCAAGGGTTTTATAGGATTTAATACAAATCTTTACCAACTTATATCGTGCCACCAAAAGAAAGTTTATATATGTAACGTAATCGAACAGAAAAATATACTCTATACCTATAGGTAGGTATTACAGTAGAACGTTATCGCTTAAAATCTTGCAGGCTTCCGCTAAGCTTGTGGTTGAAATAATAGATAACACGTGAAAAGCAGCTGGTGAAAAGTAAACAGGAACGTTTTGCTAAAGACTTCGGTAACTTAATGGCAATGGATACATGCATATGCCACGTACATATTTGCTACTCGATTATGAGCAGTGCCAACACAACAAGCAAGTTGATTGCCAAGTACACCAAAGAAAACAGTTCACGACCACCATTGCCTATAAGTAGGACGCAATCCTTGGCTTCTCCCTAGTATTTCGTTGCTTCCGTCGTCATAGAAATCTACCTACGCCTGTCCAAGTTTTCCAACTTCCTATCAGTACTTGATATATTTGTAGTGGAGAATTTGCCTTTTCTGATCATCTAACTGTGAGGTGGAAGGGTGGAGAGATTCGAAAGCTAAAGAGGTGTGAATTTCTTGCCTAACACATCAAAATCGAGGCATTACTACTGTTATGCCAGCTTGTAATGTCTGTCTTGGACTCCAACGCTCTCAGAGATGTAAGGGATGGAGTGTTGGTCGCCGAGAAGACTGGGTATTAGAATATTCGCGGCAGTTCCAGTCTTCTCAACTGGAACATTCAGTCCAAAAAGGTTGTCGTACTTGCTCAATCATTCGCAACGGCATCGAGGTAGTGAGTCGCGAGTTATTACTATTCGATGCACCATTGGAATATCGAGGGCGGATAATCTTATGTGTAGATTGGCCTCTTGAGGTTGAAATTGAACCATTGGAGAACATGACAGACACCTCTGTCAAGGCGGGCGCCCGGATCCAGTATTATGCGCCCAACTGTTTGAACCCCCGGGAATGCTTATTTGGATGGAAAGACTAACACTTGCGGCAGTTAATTTGAACACTCATCTGGCTGCTTTCGGTTGTGCAAGAGAGGTCACCTCAGAAATATCTGCTACGAAGTGCTCACCAATTGTTTTGGACTGGATCCGTGACTGTTGCGAAAACCACGAGGATTGTTGTAATGATCCTAGCGCTAGTTCGATATACCTGCCGTCTCGAATTCTGGACATCCAGTCGAGGAAAGAGGTCTTTCTGGTCGAGACTCGAGATCTTGCCGCCTCGGCCAACGGCCCTAGATATGCAACACTGAGTCATTGCTGGGGAAAGACTATTCTCATTAGAACAACTAAGAAAACTTTCAGACAAAGAAAGGAAGGCATGAAATGGGAAACCCTACCGCCGACTTTCCGAGATGCTATCTCTCTTGCTCGGGCCCTCGGCATCCAATTTCTCTGGATCGACTCCCTTTGCATCATCCAAGACGATAAAAGGGACTGGGAAAGAGAAGCAGCTTGCATGGCCAAAATATATTCGAACAGTTATATTAACATAGCTGCGACAGGCGCGTCTGATAGCCGTGGGGGCTGTTTCTCTTCTCGGAGCCTGGAGGATTCAACGTCTTTTCCAGTAACCATCAATATTCGTGGGAAAATACATACGATACTTGCCAGATCCCGTTTGGAAGCAGTGCATAATCGTTTCAGCTTTGATCGCACTTCGTTCTCTTTTGACCACGACACCAAAACGATGCCCTTACTCTCAAGAGCATGGGTATTTCAAGAGAGATATCTTGCCCCTCGTACACTTCACTTTCATCCCTCAGAGATGGTCATGGAATGCAGGTCAAAACTTCGCTGCGAATGCACAGGTCTTGATAAGCTTGTCCAGCCCCACAGAAAGAATTCGTTGCATCTGAATTCCCTTGATACCTCTGATCATAATGTGTTAAAGTATTGGCATGACGTGGTACGAGAATTTTCTTTTCTGGAATTGACACGCCAATCTGATAGACTAACAGCCTTGATTGGAGTGGCTACAGTCTTTCAAAAACGTCTCAAGAGTGGCTATCTAGCCGGGATATGGGAGGAGTGTTCTGTGGGCGGTCACCAGATTTAAATATATCGGGAAACGAAGAAAGGTTTGGCGCTCCAAACAAGCATTGGCACCGAGTTGGTCTTGGGCGTCTCTAATACTTGAGAGCCCTGGACAGGGAATTGTGTTCCCTGCAAGCAATGACAATTTCGCCGTTGATCCTAAGTTTCAATATCTAAGCACGGATCTTTCCCCGTCCGTGAGAGATTCGCATCTAAGAGAAAGGAGAGGAGTACAAACAGGCAAAATTGTCATTCGAGCGTCATTCATGGCCGCATTACTTTGGAAGAATACTTCCTAACTGAAGGATGTGACATTGGTTTTTGACCAAGACCTCGATGATACGGTACTAATAAGCACAGTTGAAATGAACCTTGATGTTCCCTGGAACAGAGCACATATCGACAATGGAAATACAGTATACTGTCTTGTTGTCGGCTCTCTGCCCATAAAGACAGAATGTTCCGAGGACTTAATCGAGAGGCGGGAATGTATCTCGATGAACGACACCAAGTTGCTATGCACCATTGCTCTAAAGCCTTCCATGCGGATTGAAGGCGCCTTTGAGCGAGTTGGTCTTTTGTATGCCAAAGAGGCAAGCGGGATTTTTCTTGGTGCATCAGAGAAGGAATTCAAACTAGTTTGAGATAGTTGTGGGGTAGTAAAGGGACGGGGTGATTGATTTGCGTTTGAGTAGACGTTTGGGGGTGTCGGGACAATGAGCATAGACCTGGCTGAGAGCCTTTGCCTGGAACCTTTAGGTTGAAGGTTTTAGGATCGTGAAGGATTTGGGTAGTTGAAAAAAATTGGTGGTTAAAAGAAACGTGACCTCTGCGCTTTGATTGGTTAGTAATTATCATGTGATTTCCCGCTGACTTCTAGTTGGAGGAAGCTTTTTTATACGCTCTGCAGTTATGCGAAGGGCAACAAAGCTCGAGACATGCCTAATTAGGAAGCCTGTGCACTCGGTGAATACTCGGCGCTCGGCGAATGCTTGGCGCTTAGCACACTAGGGGGTTAAGAATCTTGGCGATGACTAGGACTTAATCGTGTCCCCCTGACCTGCAGTAGTGGGAGTCCAAGTATTCCCCCCACTACCTCTAGTAGTGTCGCTATTTAAAATAGAATATATAGCAAAACGGAATAGCTAACTAAGCATGCCTAGGGACTTCTACCACCTAATTTAGGTAGCTATGCAGGTACTAGGCCACGCTGCATGCAACCTCGCATCTTGCTATATGTTTAAATGCAATATAATATCACAAATTACCTCCTTCCTAACTTGACTAACCACTACTAAATATGCCTCCAAATATACTCTTAGATACGCCTCGCCCCCTGCTAGCTCCTAGGGATAGCAACACCCCTATTCGACTAGCTAGTCAAGTTATAAAGCGCGTTATCTTAGAGTAAAATGCCTCCTGCAAACGCTATCGCGCTTATGCTAGATTTAATTTAGTAGAGGAAGATGCTCTCTAGGAAGCTATATATTAGAAGGAGACCTACCTAGACTTTACGTATTATCAGGTTACTTAGAGGTTTAGGTTTAAACACTACACAAAGCTATACTAGCGCTGCAAAGGATAAGGCAATTAATTAAATTATAGTGATTTTAATAAGCTACTTTCGCTAGACTAAGAGCAAGCCTGCTTTAAGGTTTTAGACTAATATACCTTTATTAGAACCCTCTTAATATAGACGCTTCTATAAGGTATAGCTAATCGCATGCTATATAGGGCAGCCTCTAAGAGTATATCTATTAAAGACCTCTCTAAGGTAGGACGCGATTAGCCTAAGTG
>QGMF01000472.1:0-29841 GCA_007821475.1 Lachnellula arida | reverse complement strand
GTTGACTTTTAATGTCCCACGCTGCGTGGCACATTATAACCTAGTGCCGCTATTTCCTATCTACCATGAGGAGCATTGGGCTTTTGGAGAAGGACGTAACTGTAGGAGTTAAAGTTTCCATGCAAAACCTTAGTGGCTGAAAGTATTAGAATATTGAAATGGCACTTCTCTACCCTGGAAGGAGATGACCGCGGACTCAACGATACTCGAGCTCACGCATGCGAGATAGTAGCCTGGAGATTCCTCACTAAAATATCAGAACGAGATGCCGTTGACTTCTGCTTGTACGAATTGCCTGCAGTGTCAAAGCCGGAAGACGAATCGAGCGCTTCGGCCACGCCTTCTGCGTTGGATCCCCATGAACGATCAAGTCTTTTACCCCAATTCCGTGCTCAAGATCCACCGACTCCTACCAGACCCAGGTGAGCTTATTCTCATACAAAAAGTTGTTTTCCTCTATGGGAGCTGAGGAGCCCGTAGCTGTTGCAGGAGCCTATATATCTCCTATAGTGTTTTAGGCCTCATCGACTTTTAATGTCCCACGCCACCTGGCACATTATAAGCTAGTGCTGTTTTTCCTATCCACCGCGAAGCTCCCAAGACGGCTCCTACGTTCCTAGGCTCTATCCCAAAACCTAGCTTTTTACTATGCTAATACGTCGGTTCAGTAGTAGACGAGTCGAACTCCTGCGATCAGTTTCTCACATCAAGATCTCGGGGCTCATGGATGATGAGGACGAGGAAGATCCTACGACCTCCTTCACGGGTCTGAACGGACTCGAGATTGCCGCAGGTAAGTAAACTTCTCAGAAGAATAAATGTCTCAGCTCCTGTGAAACATTATTCTTCCAAAAGACACTATATACCGAGGCAATTCTAACTCCGAGGCCTTGGATTTATAGTGGCAGATTGCAAAAGGTTTCTTAGCCAGAAGATTGTCCAGAAGATTGTTACCGGAATTTGGAACGGAGATATAACATTCTGGGATGGCCTGAACGAGAAGACCTTGAAGAAGCCACAATTCTACAGGACAAGTCAATCAGACCCTTTTACTCGATTACGAGTACCACGATACATCAAGGCGTTCGAGATTGCTTTTTTTGCAGCATTTTTAGTTATTTACTACGCTGTTCTTCTCGAGCGAAATCCGTAGGTTCTTGCACAATATTCAGTGTCAAACTAACAGTATTCAGATACAAAATCACCTTCCTCGAAGTGCTTCTAGATGTCTGGTTTGCAGCCTTCACCTATGATGAGGTGAGCGAATTCATCGATGCCGGTTCAATCTTTTATGCTGTCGACCTTTGGAATGGTTGTGATATCGTCATAATTTTGATCGGAGCAGCATTTCTCATCTGCAGTGAGTATATCAGGTTCGATGTTCGAAGAGTTTTCTAATACTATAATACAGGAGTCGTAGGTTTGGTCAGGGATGATAAGCTAATTATTGATGCTGCATTCGACATTCTGTCTCTGGAGGCATTATTCATGGTTCCTAGGTAGAACTTCCTCTAGAGTTGCAGAGCTCCTCGACTAACTGAGAATAGAATATGTTCGATTCTGAGTTTGCATCCGTACTTTGGAACTCTAGTAAGCTACTCTCAACTCGATTATACATTGCTAACAAATTTAGATTCCTTGCTTGAAAGAAATGGTGATTTTGTCCTCCAATTGAGAAGCGCTGAGGTCTGATCTTCTTACAGGCAAAAGAATTCGTCAAGTTTATGGTAGTGGTGGCAATCGTGTACATCGGTAACTTAATCTGCCACCTTAGATGGAACATTCACTTACTGGTCACTAGGCTTCCTCACAACCTTCACACTTCTTGCCCGGGATTCCTTCACTTTAGCAGAAATGAGTTGGATATTGATCAAAGTCTTTTTTGGCTCAAGTTACCTTGGATTCGACATCATGACCGACATAAATCCTATACTTGGCCCACCTCTAATGCTAGTCTTCGTCATCATGACCACCATCCTCCTCATCACATCCTTGATCAGTATTCTCAGCGATAGCTTCTCAAGGGTCATTGCACACGCTCGCGACGAATACATCTTCGTATACTCCGTCTACGTCCTCGAAGCATCCACCAGTAACCGCCTTACGCACTTCTACCCACCTCTGAACCTCATCCCACTGATCCTAATCCGACCCCTTCGCCTCTGTCTCCCAGCCTCCCATCTCCGCCAAAGCCGCATCATTCTCCTCAAGATAACCCACGCCCCTATCGTTGCCTGCATCTGGCTTTTCGAGCGCATGCACGAGCACGTTAACAAGTCCGGCGCGGACGCATTTTCCTCCATAGACCCCCAACCCACCAGCACACTGTTGAAAGACACACCCTCCAGCACTAAAGCAAAGAAGCAAAAGCCATTCTTGTCAAAGGCGCAGGATAGCGATAACAGGAATTCCCTGGCTGTTCTCGATGGAGCTGCGAGTCCGGGGGAGGAGTATGTTAGGGGTAAGAAGGAAGGGAGGGAGAGTTTGGCGAGGGAACGCGTGCTGGAGGATAGAGTTGCGGATTTGAGTTCCAAGATTGAGGATATGGGTACCAAGATTGAGGAATTGACGGCGTTGATTATGGCGGGGCAGGGGTCGGCTGATGAGGAAGGAGTATAATGTAATAGAGGGTGACGGATGTAAATTATATGATGGGATGTACATATACGACGAAATGGGCGAGCATTTGTATACGAAGCATTTGGATAGGCGTGGAAAAGCAATGGACAGATTTCAGGTCATCACATTACTGGCGATAAATATCTTGAGAGTGATATATATGCAGGACCTATATCTTAAAACGAGTATGCGTGAAATTGAGTGGAATGGGGTCTGATAAATATACGAAGAGAGTATGAGAAGGCAGACGAGACAGATTCAGAATGTCCTAGCCTGGCCAGATGATCTCTGGAAATCTTCTATTACCAATGAGCAGCATGTATGGTCCTGCTTTGCTAAGTGATGGAAGTGAGTTGCGAAGGAACTACCTCCGCAAACGATGCTAAGCTCACCCCCTCATCCCACCCGGCAGCTTGGAGCAGTGCCTCTTTTGCTGTCCAGGATGAGAGCTGTACCCCTCTCATTCAGCTATACGACAACCTACGATCTCCTCGTAGATGCCTCACTTCCTTCCGCCGTGACTTCTGATCATCGCTCACTCGCCCTCACCCTCGCCCTCGCCCTCGCCCTCGCCCTCGTTCTCAAGGCCTATAAACATAGTAGATATCGTCGCTAAACAATAACATCCCTATATCAAACCAAGAAAAAACAGTTAGAATCAGCTCATCACTTCAATTCACTTCACTTCACTATACATATCATCAGGTCAGATCAAACTTACCGCAGCAACAAAAAACGGCATCGCAAGCCAGACTTTCTCAAGTCTTAACGATGCGGCAAATATATGCTGCATGCCTGGATCTCCGACCGCGTGGCCTAGGCTCTCGAGCACGGTTATGCTGGCGTAGGCGGTGGCTCTGTCGGTGGGGAGGATCTGGGTTGAGATTAGGGAGAGAGCGGAGACGCGGGAGCCGAAGCCGGTTGAGAAGATGGCGACGCCTGTAGTATGCGTACGGTATTGTTAGTGGCAGCAATATCATAAGAAACTGGGGAAAATGGGGAATTTGGGAGTGGAAGGCGCGGGGGGAGGAGAGGTACCGAGTGGTAGGAGGGATTTCGTGGGAGCTAGTCCGATGGCGAGAGAGCCTATGGACATCATGCACACGCTTGCGCGGACGAGGAAGAGATCTATGCTCTGTGGGCGCACGGCGTATTTGGTGCGGATATGGGATGTTAGGGCGGGGATGAGGAAGAGGAAGAGGAGGATATTGATGCCCGCTGTCTCGGTGTAGAACGTTGCGCCGGTGGAGAGGGGGAGGTGGAACCGGATGTTTGCGTACTGGATTAGGATATTGAGGGTTGTGTAGCGGAGGATGCCGACGAGGAAGACGGGGATCGTGAAGAGGATGGTGGGGTTTGAGAGGAGGGTTAGGAGGCGGGATGTCGTGGTGGGTTTTGTGATGGTGGGCGAGGTGGAGGCTTCTGCTCGTATGGGACTTTCGGGGCTTTCTGGATGGTGGTTCGAGACCCTTGGGTCGGGCATGGCTGCTAGGAGGATCAAGCATGCTATGACAGAGCCCATGGCTAGGCTGCAGGGAATCCAGGGCGAGATATCTGTTGTGACTGATGCCACGAATGAAGCAATAAGCTCCGCAACGTAGAAGGCTGAAAATATATAGTAAAAGCCATGGCTCCTTCAGCATACATTAGACTTGACGTTGAAACACAGGCTGTAACTGCCTACCTCTGTTTTGAAGGTATAGCCTCGGAGGCCATTGCCCACATGTATGCAGATGCGGAGTTTAAACCTCCACCGAAAAGGAGAAGAATCGAAGACAGCCAGACTAGGCGGACTGGGAACACTCTTGGAAATGCACCTATAGATTTGATAAATATAGGGTTTTTATGGAAAGATTACAGAGAGGAACAACATACAAACGACAAATATCTCACACAGCGATGCTGCAACGCCCACCAGAGCAGTTGCCAATATCTTCCTCCTCCCATAGCGATCCCCCAATCTCCCAAACGGAACAGCAACAAGGAGAACTAATCACCAATAAGAAACTATCATCGTAACACCAGTCATATTGATAGGAAAGTACCTGGGATAGTATCAAAGCTTGATTTCCAACCCCTGAGGGTTGCGAGTGGACCCTGAATATCAGGAATCTTACACAACTCCTCCTGCACTCCATTCCCCGGAAAATTGTAATAAGAAAGACACAAGGAATTCTCAAGTAGTTTGATGAGTGGGGCAACGAGAATGATTTCGCAAAACGCAAGCAGGAAATGGATTGCCATGAAGTAGAGAATGAGGACTGATAGTGGGGTAGCTGGAGCTGACACTTGGTCTGGCTCTTGATTTGAGAGAAGAGGGGTATGAGCAGATGGGCTATCCTCCTGGGCTGAAGCCGATGGCTTTGCCATGTCGGGTGTAGCCATAGGTTTTGATATCGAGGGTTAGAATGTGGTTGTCTTTGAGAAGAGGGAAGGAATCCGCCTCACCGCCCGGCAGAATCCGAAAAACACGCTTCGTCGCGTCGACCTCAAAATTTCCCTCCATCTCTCATCGCACGGCAATCTATAATCGAGCGTCACACACGATTGACAGACAAGCTATTGCCGTGAGAGTTTCGAAACGTGTCCTCATATCTTGCACATATACGCCCAAATGTGCACGTTTGCTTTGAAGCCAAAGCTCGGAAGCCAAAGCTCGGTTTTACGATATGTTACGCGTACAGTACCCATTTAGATGGGAACTATTGAGGACAAATGTCACAGTGGCTATTTGCATATTGACATATGTAAGAGATCCAGTTGTGTTCTGTTGTATTGCGCTCCTAGCAATTTTACACCCAATTTTTTTATTTTGAGCCGAGTTTGAGTGCCCTTTCCTTGTTCATGTTGAAGCACTCAGGGAGTCCAGTCTCGCTCCATTCCTTTCCAAGCATTAATTTGACAATGCCTGGCGCACATGTAAATATTCGTGCCATCCCTAAATCAGAGTTACTCAGTCATTTCTAGTCAAGAAGCCAATAAGTTGGTCAGAGCACGTACCATGACCACCAAATCCAGCACAAACCCATTGCCCATTCATCCCTTCCACAGGGCCTACAAAAGGGACAGAGTCGGCAGTCACCCCTATGATTCCAGTCCACGCATGGTCCAATCCTTCACCATGCACGTCCCTTCCAGCAATATCTTGATCCTTGCCTGGAAACAAGATTTGCCACTGCCGCAACGCCTCGTTCAAAATCTCTTCATTATAGTCTCTGTCCTCGAAAGTCACGCAGCCTCTCAACGTTTCAGGACTCAGATTTGGATTCCCCCGAGATACACCAAAAATCATTGTTCCGTCGTTCCTACATTGAATCAAGGAATAAAAGTGGTGAAGGCCATATCTCAAAGAGAACGTGCTACCTAACGTGTTTGGTCCGGAAAATGCGGGTGGTGCGATTAACGAGTGTGCTTGCGCTCTATTTGGAGTCAAATGTTGTTCTAGCTGTGGAAGCAACAGTGCTGCATATGCATTCGTGCAATGAATCACATTGCGCGTGGTAACATTGCCTCGGGGAGTATGGACGTCCCATGATTCGCCGTTGTCATGTTTCCTGACCTTTGAAACGCTGCAATGCGTGAAGAGAGTTACTCCACGCTCAATTGCAGCGTTCAACAGCCACTGAGCCAGTTTCGCGGGGTGGCTCGACCCAGCAGGCCATTCGTACGCAGCCACAGCATTGTTGACCCCCGTACGATTTTGGGATTCTTCCGTATCGTAGTACTTGACGTGCGAGACATCACCACCAGCCTTTTTGAAAGCCTCAAAGTTCTCTGCTTCATATGCTGCAAATTCCGGGGTCATGCACACGTCGAATGTAGTTGTCAGGTTGAAATCACACTGGATGTCATGTTTGCGGACGAATTCATCGACTTTCTCCAGAACGAGGCGTTCATTGGCAATGATCTTTAAGGCTTGTTCAGGCCCGTGAAATGTTGAGTAGTGCTTGAAACCACGAAACGCGTCTAACAAGATAATTAGGAAGAGGTTTTGGTAGAACCAACATTTACGTTCGGTGATTTAATCATACCTGGTCTTACGTGTCCGGCATTCCGACCACTTGCTCCTGATGCAGCTTCTCTTGCCTCGAGGACTATAACGTCCTTTCCATTTACCCCACTCTCGGTCAGCTCAAACGCCGTAAGTGCACCAGAAATTCCAGAACCGATGATAACATATAGGCATTCATTAGGGATGTCTTCATTCCGATTAGCATTGAGATGAGGAAACGCTCGTGTTGTTCGTTGCCAGTATGAGAGACAAGGATTTGGTATCGGTCCTGAGGGCTTGACGCCTCTTTTGAGGTCTTCATTTGATGCGATCATGACTTCTCGATTTGGAATGATAAGTGATGTTAGGATTTACTCGCGAGTGGCAAAATGGTTCAGGCCAGAAGTACCATTTATGCTGTGCTGCTTAGGAAAACTGACAAGTGTCGGGCGATATACTGACTGTTTTTGTCTCGTTTCGGCGCTTTGCGAACATATCGATATTACCGCGCGTAGGCCACCAGGGCCTATCAGCCATTCATTGTTATTATTACCTTATATATTGCACGTGAATTCCCACTGTGTAATTGGCCGCTGGCCGTCTGAGGGCCGTGATAGATCTACAAGATCATGCCATGGCTATCAAACAGTATCTAATCTTATCTTGGCATCAAAGAGTGGGATTAGGTGATACGGGGTCAACAATTCTAAGTATATATTTGTTACCCACGAAAATGCGTCAAACCCTTCCCTGGTTTCCTCGAGATAAGTGGCAAAATGGTGTCCTTCAAGTCGTTGTCGTTTGGGAGGTCGACCAAAGTGGAAAAGCATGAAAAAAGTCCGGCCGAGAAGAGCTTGGTTCTTCGACTGGATATTTTTTTGATGACATTTGGGTGCATATCGCAAGGTTTGTCTTTTTCTTTCTACATCAGCTGATCATCATTTACTAAAGAGCTATTCTTGCAGTTATCAAGTGGGTTTTGCCCACCAATATAAGGACAACTGGGCTCATTTTCACAGATACCTCGATCAGCAAAATATCAGTAATGCCTACGTCTCCGGGATGAAAGAAGACCTTCACCTCTATGGCAATGAATTGAACTAGTAAGTCCACAATTCCAGATAATGGAACTCAGAGCTAACAACTTGGCCTTCAGTTTCACAACGTATTTTAATGTGGCTTATTGCATTATGCTCATCCCCTCCCAAATCATCTTGACTTACGTCCGACCGAGTTATTGGCTTCCTAGTCTTGAAATACTTTGGGGTTTAATGACCGGATTGATTGCAACCGCTCATAATGCTAAGCAAGTTTATGTGCTTCGAGTCTTCCTCGGGTTATGTGAAAGTAGTGCCTGGCCGGGCATGATTACCTTGTTCAGTAAGTTGTCTTGATTACCTTTTCAGCTCTCAGAAGCTGCGGTGCTTAAGCTTCCTTCGTGGCTCCAGTCTGACTCGTTGGGGCAGTGCATTGGTATACCCCCTTAGAACTCGCGAAGCGCATGGGGTTCTATCATTCGTGCCAAGCTATAGGTAGCATGATGTCCGGCGCGCTTCAGGTGGCAATAACAAACACACTCGACGGGAGCACTGGTCTTGCTGGGTGGCGGTAAGTTCAAGACTTCTTCGCGAACACCTCTCAACTGATATGGAAGCAAAGATGGTTGTTTGTCATCAATGCTATTATTACCGTGGTCTGGGGCGTCCTTGGCTTTTTCATGATTCCCGATCTGCCAAATAACCCGAACCCAAGAGCTTTCTGGTTCAAGAAGGAGCATGCCGTCATGGCCATGGAGCGGTTAGAGCGCCACAATCGTGCTGAGCCGAAGAGGATGACTTGGGTTGGTGTCAAGTATGGCAGTATTTTTGAATATCTTCGAGCGAGGACAGAGCTGACTGGAACAGACGCACGTTTTCTACCTGGGTCGTGTATTTCATCGCCGTCTTGTACCCCGCCACGGTCCTGGGATCTGCTGGTTATCAGTATTTCAACCTCTTCCTGAAAAGTCTCAAGCACCCCGATGGCAGCAGGGTATGGGACACCTCGCAAGTGAACGCAATTCCCATTGGAGGTGGAGCTATAAATGTTGTGTTTGGTATGTCCTTTCTGAATCCTGAACAGTCTCTGTCTGGTATCTAAGTCTTCATATAGTTTGGGTTTGGGCACTGCTCTCGGATTACCTTCAAACTCGCTGGACGCTTATTATAGCTCAAGCAGTAATTGGAATCATTCCTTGCATCATCATGAGCATCTGGACCTCCCACCCTACCTCAGTTGCGCTCTCAGCCGTCTACGCTAGCTACTTCATCTGCTACCTGACTTTGGGGACCGCGCCGCTAATCTTCAGCTGGCTGTCTGATATGTAAGTTATTTGATAGCCCACAACTTCACGACAGAAGCTGATCTTCGACAGCATTCCCCAAGATCCAGAGGCACGATCCCTGATCGTGGGAGTGGCAGTAGCAGCCTATTATGCCATCTCAGCCTGGTCGCAGGTCTTAGTTTGGCCTGCTGTGCAGGCTCCATACTGTATGTTCTGGCCAGAGTCTCCTGGGGAATCAAGTCACTAATCAATCGGTGTAGATAAATACGGCTGGCAATCCGCGCTCGCGCTGTGGGTGCTGGTTATCATCATGACGTGTACTTTGCGCTTCATCGATATCCGCTACTTGCGGTATGCTACCCTCTTCACCTTACCGATGCTGGTTCTTTTGCTAACTATATTGCAGACCGAGGCGTCTCGCTTTTGCAACGACGGTGATGTATACGGATGCAGCGGAAGAGGGGCTTGGAGGTGACGACTTGGAGTCAAACGCAGCTGCGGATCCGGATAGCAAGACGGCAAAGCAGGTCAAGACTTCAGATGTAGCCTCTGGTTCTGGTGGTTGATTTGTACAGTTGTAAAAACTTGCGAGTATTTACTACATATAACAAGGCACTCGTTGCATCAAGAAGTGTACGATTAAATGAGAACATGAGAACATGAGAATATGAGCACTGAAAATGCAAGTACAAGTGTTAATTAAGACATCGACTCAGAAGCACTCTCATGTCAGAATTGCCTGTTTTCTAAAACGAGCCGTCAAGATCGAGCTTTCAAGGACGCTCCTTCCTGTCTTCGAGTTTCGCCCGTGTTTTGCACCTCCTCAATCGTGCTCCGCCCTGCGAAAACCTGACCCCACAGTTCCCCAAACCTCAATCAATATCCAGAGAATATAATAAATATCATGCACCTATACCAAGTATCCGATTTACAGTCATGCAGGATTCTGGCACAAGGTAAGTAAGCCTCTTCGCAGAGCTCGCAGGCAACCACGACTTCTGATGACATGACGACCTTACTCCCTGCCTCTCTCTCCTCTTCTCATCTCATCTTAGGAAGGAGCAGAGGGAGCACGCAGGCGAAATCGAACTCATGATGACTATTTTAAATTCGACGGATTCCCAAGCTGACATCTGAGCTGAGCCCCGAACCTTGTGTTGCGGGAGAATTACTCAACTCAACTCTACTATATATCTATTAAACATGCCGCCGGATCACCGCCATCATTGACCTACCTACAGGCACAGCTTGCTCATTCTCTCCTCTCCAACGTCTGTCTTTCTACTCGCGTATACCACGCCCACGCCCACGCCCACGCCGTCTCACCCTATCCTATGTCAAGAAGACGATGGTGTACGGTACATCACTCTCTCCAGAGCGCCAAAAATATCGAGCGTGTACTTACGTTACTATACAGTATCAATCAGATAGGATGAATGTATTCATGGATTCAAATACCTACCTATTCAGTACTTCCAGTCAGAATTATTTCCTGTCATGACTCATGCCCTGTATCACGCACGATACTTCAGGATCTTTACCGCATGTTGTTTCACTGCAGGCAGGGTCTTGCAGCGTTGCAGCGCCAGAACCCTGGGTGCGTCTATGCCTGTAAGTCCCGGCGGCAGATGCACGCTGTACGGAGGGTGCAGCACAGTGGAGTACTTCCCCACGTCCCACAACATGCGTCGTGTTGCGTTCACAACGTGGATGGGGACACACATCGACGTTGGAGTTGCATGTGCGTCCGTTCCACGAGTCAAGGTCACATAGTCACTGAATGCAAGAGAAGATCTAGATCAAAATTATTGACAAAGAAAATTTATTTTGGTATCTCTATATGTCCTTATACCCTCCCCGAGTATCGATTACATTCCTCAACTTTCCAAACCCTGATGCTAACTTCTATAAAACAACAGGAGAATTAATGTATGCACAGCGGTATATAATTTCAAAACACCAGGCACCAGCATTCACAGCGTATCATCTAATCATCCTCCTCGGCCTCAGTAGCCTTGGGTGCGAGGGCCCAGCGGTCAACGTGCTCAGACTTCTCATGCTGGATAGCAATCTTGGAGAGATGGCTGATGATGTTCTCCAAGTCGGTATCGGCCTTGCTTCTAGTGTTGCGGCCAAGGTTGTCGAGCCACTTGATGTTGTTAAGAAGGTAATAGGTGATGGCAACGACGATGGTAACGCCAATGGAGAATCCCCAGACGATGACAACGGTAACGATACTGGTGTGACCATCGCGCGAAAGATTCTTGTTGTGGGTAGCTGGGTCACTTGCATCACCAGCACCGCCACAGAGCCACCCGAAGACACAGAAGAGAGTGGACAGAACATCGACGACAAAGATAGCGCCCACTAGTTGCCACGAAGGCCAAGTATTACTACCACGGGTGACGAAGATGAGCCAATTCTCAGTGAGCGAGATCTCCAAGAAGAGTATACCCTGGATGGAACCAAAGTTCTCGATGATACCTCCGTTAGGCAAGAACATGGCCCCACGGATGACCCAGGTACCGAGAGCAAGGAGTATACCAAGGATAACGGAGATGACCCAGATCTTGGGCAATTGCCATTCGACAGGGCGGGCTTCGAAGTGAGCATTATCGTAGGCGACAGCGATGGTGGCCAAATCAGCAAAGAGGGCGAGGAAGACAATGAGCTCGACACGGACAGTCTCGTTGATGATGACCATGGAGGTGACGAGGTAGATTTCCAAGTGAAGACAGAGAGCGATACGGTACTGGATGTATGCCTTCATGCGCTGGAAAATTTGACGAGCGATCTTGATGGCAGAGACAATAGTGTTAAGACCGGGAGCGAGGAAAACAATGTCAGCAGCAGCCTGGGCAGCTTCGGTAGCACCTTCGACAGCAATACCGCAGTCTGACTTCTTCAAAGAGGGAGCATCGTTGACACCGTCACCAGTCATGGCAGTCAAATGACCACGTTGTTGCAACATCTCGACGACTTGGTACTTGTGCTCTGGGAAGACTTCGGCGAAACCATCAGCCTTCTCAACGAGATCGTGCTGGGTAGTACCGGAAAGACCACCGTGGATAAGACGCTCAGAGTTGTAAACCTTGGTACCGAGGGCAAGCATTTTGCAAGTTTCCTTGGCAATAGCAATGGCATCACCAGTAAGCATCTTGACGGAGAGACCGAGAACCTGGGCCTCAGCAATAGTGGCAGCGGTATCCTCACGGGGAGGGTCAAACATAGGCAGCATTCCCAACAATTGCCAGTCGTTGTCACCTTCCTTGCAAGCGACACCTAGAGATCTGAAACCACGGCGAGCAAATTCGGTGGTCTTGGCTTTGTACATGTCGGCGGTTTCCTTGGAGCAGTTGCTGAGGTTCAAGATGGCCTTGGGAGCACCCTTGGCGCAAATGTATCTGACGCCATCTTTTTGACATTCGGCAGTAATACGTTTGGAGACAGGGTCGAAAGGAGTGAACTTGTCCGTCTTCCAGCCACCCGCAAGCATCTCCTTTGCCCTTGGGTATCTCTTGAGAGTGAGGATAGTAACTTTATCAATGGGATCCAGAGACTTGATGTTGTGCGAAGAAGCAAGAGCAGCGACAGCCATCATCCAGTTGACGTCAACGCCATCTGCGACATAAGGATCGCGGATACTCAATTGATTGGCAGTGAGGGTACCGGTTTTGTCGGAGCAGAGAACATCGACACCCTAAAAAGAATACAGTCAGCGACATATTCCATGTTTGATCAATTCATCCGCATGACCGGAATGGTCAGGTGATGGGCCAGCATCCTGTCTAGATCTGCGCCTTCTTGGGACGGAGCCACTTGGCGCTGGTGGGCCGCATTAATTAAACACCGGTCCCACTGCGCGAATCCTTCCCACAGTAGGTTGACGCCATGTCGTTGTAATTCTTGGCCGGTGTTGGCGCAACATCACTAGGAATAATGCCGAGAGCGTGGAAATGAAGAGGGGAATGGATTAAACTTACAGCAAGAGACTCAATGGCAGTAAGCTTTTGGACGATAGCTTTCTCCTTGGCCAAATAAGCAGCACCGACTGCTAGAGTAGTGGTTGTGACGACAGGAAGACCGACGGGAACACCGACGACCAACAAGATCAGTGCATAGCCGAGCAGGGTGGTGGAGCGATCTTCGGGAGTCGCAATGCCCAAGTGGTGGAAGAAACCTCCGATCCAAGCAATGAGAATCCAGCCAACGACCAAAACCAACAAACTCGTACCGATGGAGTTCATGATAGCCTTGAAATGTCCTTGGTCCTGAGCGCCAGACACCAATGAAGCCGTGCGACCGACGAAAGACATCTTTGCAGAGTGGGTGACGATGGCAAAGGCCTTGCCACGCTTGCAACCAGTAGTGTAGTAGACGACGTCAGTGATGTACTTGTCAGCAGCGAGAGACTCTCCAGTCATGGCAGATTGATCAATGGCGAGGATGGCGTATCCAGATCCGTGCTTCTCGCCGCCTTCTTCATCCTCGTCGGCATCCTCGTGGGTGTCGCCCATTTGAGCCTGCAATTCTTGGAGGTATTCTTGGTATCCATTGGGGTTGTCGTATCCGCAAATAATTCGGCAATCAGCTGGGACGACTTCACCATCTTCGATAACGATCTGTTCCTGATTAGCAACTGTGGTCACTGACATCTTGCATGAAATACTCACAATGTCACCAGGGACAAGTTCTCTGGCCTTGATTTCTTCCTCGTGACCATTACGGACAACGGTGGCTCGCATGGCGATATCACCCTTTAGACTAGCGACGACGTCTGCTGCCTGCTTCTCTTGGTACCAACCGACGATAGCGTTGAGCATTAGAATACCAATAATGACACCAAGATCAATCCATTCACGCAGACCGGCAGCGAGGAGGACAGCGAGTTCCATAACTAGTGACGTGATTAGTTGCGGCACTGTCTGAGTGGCACCAGTAACTTACCATAGAGAATAGGTCCTTGGAAGTATGACAAGAACTGGATGAAGAGGTTGGTGTGTTCTGTGGACAATTCGTTCCATCCGGTCTTCTTGCGGCGAGATTCCACCTCATGCTCTGAGAGACCCTGCCTCATGTCGGTGTTGAGCCAATCGTCGGGCGTATCGAATACGCCGTTGTTGCCCTTGGCCTTTTTCTGCCACCACTTCTTCTTTGGCTCCTCCTCACCGGCGACTGACGATACCGTGGAACCTCTGCGACCGTCCTTGTAGGTTGAGATGTATCGCACGAGGTTTCCGTACTCACCCATGTTCTCGTCAGCAGCGGGCGCGGGATCGCCGCGCAGCTCTTTTTCGACGTCGCCATTCTCGACGTCGCCGTTTAGTGGTGCCATTGTGAATGAAGACTGCAGTGGCTCTGCGCTCAAAGTATTAAGGGGGAGGGGATATTGTCGACTTTCACAGCAACACCAACGGACAAGTAGGAGAAGAAGGAAGGTAGTCGTTAGAACAGCTGGGGGAGGAGGAAACCTTTTTTAAACAAATCTCAGCAGACCACTAGGGCCATGAGCCTAGCTAGGAGTACCCACGTCAACAGACCGGTAGCGGCATCTCGGGTGGGGCCTGGGGGGGGATAACGCAGCGTCATAATTTGGCTCGGACTCGTCGGCACTGGCCATTCATTTTTGACAGTAGTTACGTTACTGGGCACTGTCCTGCCGAATATTGGTCTATTGGTCTAATTTGCTTGGAGATTTGCACTATTCCTTCCCAATAGAAGCTGCAGGATTACATTAATCCCCGGGCATGCCTCAGTTACTGTACAAGTAGCCAAAGTACATTACCTGCCACGGAGTAGAGAGTCAGGTTGGAATGTGGGAGAAGAGCTAGGAATCACAGGAAAATGGGGGATGTTGGAGCGCACTGCGGACAGTGGAGTAGAGGAGCGTCCCCGGCAAAGACCAGATTAGGACCTTGTCGGTACGAATTACAACCCCAGTCGATCCCTCTGGAGCTCCCGCCATTGACCTATCAGGAGGAGCTATAATTGATGCTCCCTGTAAAATATCGAGAAACTTTCTAGCTAATTGCCGCATCCACCATAGCATCGTTTTACGGAGTACGGAGTAGGCCCGATACGGTCAAGGCTCGGCCAGGCTCGGCTTGCACCCTCCAGTTCATCTCCTGCACAACGACGCGGAATTAAACAAAACAAAGGCTCGCGAATGGTCGTCGTCTCATTCGCTGCATAGCGGTTCTGGCGGAACCCCAAGGAGCTCTATCTAACGCGAGTCAGCTAGAAGGCCCACTGGGAAAAAGCTTAGTAGTCATGGATCTGCTTGACATATTGCGCCAGTCCCCGTTGGTAGCCTCATCGACATGCAGAGAGTCAAGAGTCAAGACCACCTACTCGTAGTAGTGGTGGGGGAGAAGATTATTGTTTGGCTGCGACGGACGGCGTCTGGGCGAGGGTAACTGTGCCGACCAGGTGTGTTTGGTCACGTCCACTGGTGCACCATCAGCATCGGCACGCTTTACCGGATTGCGTAATTATACGATTTACTTCTGGTGCTTATCGCTGCTCGCTGCCTCGCTCTCCCATGGCGTCGCTGGAACTCTTGCTTTTCACCGACTCCCGATGTGCCGCCCTTGCGGGCATCAAAACACTTTGTATGAGGGAATTTTATACATCACGTGCGCTCGCCAAGCTCGGAAAAATGGCACACAATGAGTAGCCTGTCCTGGCCTGTTAGAAGTAGCTGTCGCACCAAGATGCATGGGGATCTGACCTCAGCGGCTGCCAGCTCGAACCCTGGATCTCCGCCCTGCCCGAAACACCCCAAACAAAAAGGCTCAAGATGGGATAGGGATCATGAGGCGCGATGGGATAGGATGGCATGTACGGAGTACTCGAGTATCTCGGTGAGGGAAAACTCTGCAGTTTCTCGAGCATCTCGGACACGGGAAATTCTCTCAACGTGCGTCAACACGGAAGCCCTCATCCAGATTCCAGGGGTGTTTTGCCGATGACCCGTAGCAAATATATCTCATCCATGCAGCCTGTCTAAAAGGCTCGTGAGTCGTGGTTGTGAAACTTTTCGAAAAAATGATACCGTACTGCAACAACTCCGCGGGTTGCTTATCCGACCACCACCCAACCAACAAGTCAACGACTAAAGTCTGCCTGGCAACCGGAGTCGCCTTGACAGCAACACAGCTATACTTTCCACATAAGTCCCGCGACATCCGTTTCAACATCTAGAACCATGTCGAGCTACCGCATTCATACGCCGATGATGGAACAAAATTTGGAAGCCTTTTTTTGCCAAATATTCCAGAAAACCTCCAGGATCCAGATCTCCCACCTCTCCCACCTCTTCCACCTCTCGACTCTCGAGTGAGAAACTGGGGTCCCAATTGACCCGACCCCACAGACAAGTCAACGCGATCGACTTCCAACAGCCAGTAGGATGCCAATCATGGGCACGCTCCCCAGAAGTCCGTCTTATCTTCGGGGATAAAGTGCTGGTGGTGTGTTTTCGTCATGATGTGGGGGTTGAGCGGTTCATTTCTCCTGACGTCACGCTGCAAATGTATATTTGTAGGGGCCCTATTTGTATAGTATATGCGCTTCCTATTGCTCTATTATTTATAGGTTTCTTTTTCTATACTTTCAGAAACGGGGTTAGAATTGCTGTATTTTTGAGTTCAACTTCATACTCCTTATTTTCAGACTTTTAATCACACCCCAGGCTCCAGCAAGCAAACCAGCTACCCACGAAATGTCCAACACCGGAATCGCAAACGATAGCGCTGGCGGCAAGGTCAGTAATTCGGTGCCAGACTTCGACAACTCAAGCGGCGCCCAAGACAGAGCGAACGCGGATTAGGGTAGCGGAGGACCCAGTGCAGGACTTGGAGACAATGTTGAGAAGGATTTTGGAGAGCGCGAGCAGAAGGGCGGCATCAAAGGAGTGATGAACAAGATCACCGATAAAATGAATCCTTCTCATACCGGCCCCGTACAGCAGCAGGTGGGTTTATTTTCTGGCACTGCAGCGCGCGATTTCGGAAAGGAATAAATGCCAATATTGATTTGTGTTAGGGCCTTGGTAAGGAGCAGGCCAGTTTGGGAGGTGCTGGAAACCCTACGAGACCGAAGAAGACGGAGGGAGATCTGAACAAAGAGTAGGGCAACTATGAGTCTGCGGTGCATTGTATTATCTCGAATATTCCTCACAATGAAAATTATGTATACATGGAAAGTGGTTTGTTTACCTCGCAACACATCAACTACTGCACTCCGCTCAGAGAATGTCGCTTGCAAGCCTCGTTCGGCAGCTATTTTTATCTAGCGTTTTTAGTCGGATTTGCGGGGTGTTGTTTCATTTGTTTTCATTATTTCGTAAATTTGTTTGTTTACTATTATTCTTGGCTCCTGAGCTAGGCAATTGACCGCGAACCGCGATAGGATTCGCGAAAAGAGGACACAAAGTATTGTGTCAAGATTAATCCCATGCATTACGGAGTTCATAATTTTCCATTGAATCCACATCGTCGGTCACCTGACGTCTAGCTCCAATCTTGCCTTGCAATTTTATTTACAAATACGTGGCATCAAGTTTAATTACATGATTACGTCTAAAATTACTCAAACGTCGTCTTGAAGTAACCCATTTGATGATGGGCTAGATTTCTGGATTGTTGGCCTAGGGCAGTTGGCGTTTTGGCCTATTTGCGAAGGAGGTATTATTACAACTATCGAATTCATAGCTTCTGGCAGTTTTTACGCCCAATTTATCGCTCTGGACCCCTAAAAAAACCGTCAACTGGCTATGTGGGGCGAATAGTAGCGTGAAGTTCCCAACTTGACTTGACATCAGGGATAAATGCAACTGAGATCAGTCTGAAAAGTCCGGACTATCCGTGGAATTTGCTATCGTAGTTGATAGTGTAGAGCCTCATGAGGAATCAAACGGGTTTTCTTTTCCGACCGGTCATTTACACTTTGCATCTATACTAATGTTCTTATAATTCTTTTATTGAGACAGTGTCAGAAGTCTGGATTTTGCGTAGAACTTTCTACCTTTGGGACGGGTTCTAGAAGCGGGCACTTGCTTGGTAAAGAGCTGTTTGTCATTGTCAATGTGGTATTACTAGCGGTGCTGATGTCAAAGACTTTGTTGGCAGGTCTGGATTCCAAGTGGAAGTCTTCTGGACATGGTATTTTTACACGTTTCGACTGCAGTTGCCAAAGTACGGTACTATCAGTCGAACACAACCGCCCCAGATGAATTATTGCCTTCAACTATAGGTAGATATCTATCTGTGAGGCCTCAGGCCTTCACGAGTATATACCTACCTAGCTACCTAAGGTACCCTCCCTACCTTAGCTGCCTCTTGCACACTTCTTACAATGAATGCAGCTACACCTTCAACCTCCACATCGCAATATTCCCGCGATATCTCACCTGTTGATCTCTTCTAATTCACGTCATGCTGAGCATGCATAATCATTTGTACACGTCAGAGCACTTGCAACAGCCAAGTCGATCTCGCGCACAGGTTTGTTTCCAGTGCAGCTGGCGGCGCACCACAGGCCTCCGAGTAGCAATACATCTGCTACCAAAATTGAGTTAGAAACATGAACCTCATTATTTTGAGTTCGCCGCCCATCTTGGCTTTGTACGACGTTACCGGGACCCGCGGACCCGCGGGCTTGGCTAAACTCAAACAATATGAGCACTTTTCCTGCGACAATACAATCGTTTTCCCCTGTCATTTCAGCTTTCAGTAATTCTCTCATTATCTCACTTTCCTTCAAGTTATTCCTTTCAATTAATTGTTCTTGCCATGAAGTCGCTCTTTTCAATTCTCGTGGCATCCACACTCGTTCACGCACACGCACATCAACATGCACACTCCCGTGATTTCAGCACGGCCTTGGCCATGCCCAGCTTACTCGACTTCGTCCCCGTATTCTTCGACGATTTCTCCGGACCTCCCGGGTCACTACCCTCATCCTCCAACTGGCTGTTCTCGCTCGGAACACAGTACCCAGGCGGGGCGCCGAACTGGGGAAATAACGAGCACGAAGTGTACACCCAATCTCGCGACATTGTCCACATCACACAAGAGCAAACCCTGGCAATCATCCCGCGTCTCCGGAATGGATCATGGACCTCAGCCAGGATCGAGTCGCAAGATGCCTCTTTTGCGGCGGCCCCAGGAGGGAGGCTTTTGATCGAAGCAAGCATCAAACTCGGGGATGCGCCGCTGGAGCAACAGCAGGGCATATGGCCGGCGTTCTGGACACTGGGGTCGAAATTCCGCCCCGATTATCAGGGTTGGCCAGCGGTGACTGAATGGGATATTTTGGAAGCTGTGAGCGGGCATTCGACCATGTACTCCACGATTCATTGTGGTTCTGCTCCTGGAGGACCTTGCAATGAATATAATGGGCTTGGAAATGGGGGCGTTCCGTTTTCTAGGGGTGTCTTTCATTCTGTGGGGTTTATGGTGGATCGCAGTGTTTGTGGTGGGGGGAAGAATGGCACTTGGAAGGATGAGACGCTGAATTTTTATTTGGATGGCAAAGAGGTCTTCAATGTCACGGGCGCGTCGCTTGGGGATGAGGAGGCTTGGTCGATGCTAGCGCACGAGGAACATTACTTGCTTTTGAATGTTGCAGTAGGTGGGAACTGGTAAGTAACTTCTCGGCTTTTTCATTTACATGCAGACAAATTCGCTATGCCTTTTTCCAAACCCGGGAAGCTTAGAAATTCTAGTATATGCAATTATTATTAATCGAACATAGCTGACTAAAATAACAGGCCTGGCTCCCCAAACAATGCTACAATCGATGGACCATCTGTTGGCATGGAGGTTGAGCATATCGGTGTTTACAACTCGGTGTAGGTAGCTCAGCATTGGATAGCCGAAGACAAGACCCATATATAAAGATAGTATAAGTTAATTTTCAAAGTCCCATTTACATCCAAGCTATGTATCTACTATTCACCACCGATCTGATTCCCTTTCCCCTATGCCATGAACTCGTACAGTACTCGTATTCCACCAAAATCTCCGAGATCCAGTTCGGCCGCTTAGAGCCTCAGTCAAACCCAGCGCGTACGACTACAGGTATCAAAAATCAGCAAACACATAAACACGCGACGGGAACACACATACCAATAAGCACAACTGACGTCCTCTACTCTCTTCCCCGCTGCCCATCGTCGGAAACATTCCACATGCAAGTTCTGCCCGCAGCATCGACACCAGACGGCGTCTTCCGGGCTCTCGAATTCTTCGTAACAGACATAGCAGCCGTCTTCGAGGGGTTTTCGAATGCGGTTGGCCGGTGCTTGTTGCGAACGGGTATTGGTGGGTCCTGTGCGGGGGGGCGATGGGCGAAGAGGAAGGAAAGCTTGTCGTGCTTGTGAATCCCGCTCTGTTGGGGTCGCGGGTTGAGGGGGGATTAAAGGCTGTCTCCTTCGGGGCTCCCTTTCTATCTGGGTCTCTTCTTGACGAGGAACCAAGGCCGGCCTCCTTCGGGGCTCCATTTCTATTTGAACCTCTTGTTGAGGAGGAACCAAGGCCGGTCTCCTTCGGGGCTCCCTCTCTACTTGGGCCTCTGGTTGAGGGGAGACTAAATTCCGCCTTACTCGCGGCACCCTCACTGGTACTGGTACAGCAACCACAGGAATGTTGGCCTCGAGATACATTTGGACAGGAGATGCAGGTAGCGTTGGGCGGTCTTCAAAACCAGGTGGTGAGTATATATTTGCAGCTCGTAGATATGCCCGACTCCGCTCATCGACAGGTAGCTCTTGTCTCATACGCTGGGCGAGCCGCGGAGTGTTCTGTCTTTGGGCAAGCGGCGGAGTGTTCTGCCGCTGGGCAAAAACCTGGGGACTCAACACCCTAGCTTCTCCGCCTCTTGCGCGAGGTAAGTCTTCAGCCCGCACCCCCGCCCCTCGTCGTTGAAATTGAAAGCCCCAACCTGGAGCAGGCCGTGGCTGCCGCTGTGGTGCTTGGGCGTGCCGTCGAGCGGCTACAGGTCTCTGATTCCGTACTGCAGGCTCCCGCAACTCTTCCTCCTCTTCGATGTACTTCATGATGGCCAAGGTCCACCGGTCAACTACATCCTGTATTTGACTCTTCCGATGGTATGCTTTGCACAGCGTAAGCTCCGCCAAGTCTCGTATCCACCGTAAGACTCTACCGCTGAGTCCCACGGCCATGATGTTTTCTTCGGCGAGGTCCGCCAGGATCTTGCTTGCTACTGTGCGATCGGCCTTGTTGACGGGGTTTTGACAACGGGCGCCCTTTTGCATCGTCCCGGTACAGGTATGACCTTTCGCGGGCGTGACTTGGAGGGGTAGCTTGGGGTCCCAGTAGATGGGCATGGTTGATGGTATGTATGTTGTGAAGAGAAGAGTTTGAATAGAGCTGTGCTTTGGATTTTGATGTTTGTTGCCTGAAGAAAGTCAAAGGAGTTGTGAATAGATGTAGTGGAATGGCTAGGTGTTCTAGGATCTTCTTCGGTGACTGGTTCTTTGATATGAATGGTTTCATCCCAAAGTAATCTGTGGAACTAGTCTGACTGACTCTGATGGCTGCAGTCTGCAATTCTCTTTGACTTAGTGCTGTAGCACGTACGCTGTCTGTTGGTAGAATGGAGAGGAGAAGGAGAAGGAGAGGAAGGGTTTAAGAATGGTTTACCTGTACAGGAAGCTGTATGGAAGGCCTCTGCTATGCCTTCACAGCCTCAGGAGTGAGACATAGCCACAATGAGGACGAAACAAACTTCTACCACGCTGCTGTGGGGTGCCAAGAGAATCTTGGTTCCATACAATTTGGTATGTGTTTGTAATTCCTTTTGTCGTTTCAAAGTGACCTCGTTTTCATCACTTCAGCTTCACTTTCAAAAATCTTTCAAGCCGTTTAGTCCGCTGTATTAATCACACGAATCGAAACACATTCATAACGCAAGTCCATAATCCCAAGTTACTGCACAAGACCCTCAAAGTGACGAAACAATGAATTTTTTAATTTTTTTTTGAGAAAGGGCAAAGAAAACTATACTTCGCGATACGCCAGCCCTCTAGGACGACCCGTATGAAAACAAACATGTCGCTGCAGCTGCTTCGGATACAAAAGCGGCGAATCCTAGGTCTTTAGAAGTTGAAGGTCGTTCAGCTGGTCTGGCCGGGAGGGGTGTTGGTGTTGGTGTTGGCCTTGCCAGCCCGAGCGGTTGCCCCTGAAAAGGCATCACGTGCTCGTCTCATCATCCCTGCTCAGACACGCTCGCCTGGAAAACATCAACCTTGAGACGACAACCGTCCCGCCAGGTCTTGCAACACCGTCTGATATTATAACACGACGCCACTGCAGCGCTTCATCGCTGTAAATCCACCAATCGCTGTGTGAGATGAGCTTGCGGTGCCTCAGAACGTGGCGGGGATCATTCACAACGAGTCTCTCATTACTGGCACGCTCCAGCCACCATCACCAAACTCAATCTCGTTTGAGCGCATGAGGCCATCTGAGACCTGAGACCTGGAACCTTGACAGCTGTTGTGCAACCTTGCTCCGATCCGATATCTGAAGCTTTTGACTTCTCTGTGGCCAGTCGGTGCACGCACCGGAAGCAGTTCCAGCCTCAAGCGTAGTCCCCAAGCAGCCACAATGACGCCCCATATCCGATTATTTGGTTGCGAAAGGCGGGTAGGGCCCATGCTTAGAACTGGATGGCACGAACTCTGCAGGAAACACCATGCTGTCCGAGTATGATCTGCAGCACAGTAGAATTAAACGGCCAGCGCGAAGGGGGACAGGAGTGGGTTCCCTTACGGAGCAATTGGTTTGATCCAGAGTTGACGAGGCGGTTAATTGCTCTAATGATTCATGTTATAAGTCTCTCACGGCCACTTGGCATCGACTTCTCTTTTTCATCGCATTATCAGTCTTTCTTTCAGTTCACTTATCCGCTCTCTTTCTCGGTTCTGTGAACTTCCAATTCTATACATTCTTTATTGCTCCATTCAAAACAACCTAGGCCGGTCCTTTTTTACGCCTTTATAAATTCAGATTTATTAGTCACTCACTGCCTCGACGACATCATGAAGTACGAAAGCCTTTCCCTCATTGCCTTAATTGGCCTCACATCAGCGGCACCAATGCCAGCTGCCGAAAACACCCTCCCACGTTACATACTTCGAGCGCGTGAAGTTCCTCAAGAGCACTCCCACAACCGATTCATTGCTGGCGCGAATGCCAACTTGAATATCAACAACCCTGCTGGTATCAAAGATGCAGTCTTTGGTCTGCTTGGAGATACTGCCGCGGCAGCTGGAGCTGGAACCATCACCAATCTTGAATGCCTTCACCAAGCAACCGCCGACCAAGCTTTCACCAACGCCAAAGCGGCTGGCAATGTCACTGGACAATCTGATGCTTTGATCTACGCTGCATTGGAGAGAAACACAGGGAAAGTTGGACTCGCAAGTGTTAGCTGCAATGAGACAGCTGTGAATCCAGAAATTCAAGCCGTCCAGCAACATCAAGACCCGGCTTCAACTGGAGCCGCAGCTACCAACAAGGCTATTGTTCTTGCGCTTGCCCAACAACTCTCCTCCGTCGGAGCTAACCCTCAAGATGCTCTTCTCTCTGGAACCTTTGCACCCGGCAATGTAGGTTCCTATTACTTTCTTGTTTATACTTGCGCTAACAACACTAGCTTAACGACGACACGGGTGCAGGGAACACTTGTGACACTGCCGATGATGTCGAGGGTTGCATTTTCACCCAGAACCTATTGGTCAATGATGCGACGGCCGCGGAGATCGATGCTGCTGTAGCTGGTGGGGCTTCAGCAGCTGTTGCGAGCAACTCGACCGCAGCCGTCGCAAGCAATTCAACTGCAGCATCAGGAAATGCCGCTTCCTCGGGCTCTGCGGCCAAGGCCAAGAAACCTGCCAAGGCTGTCAAGACTGCCAAGGCTGCCAAGGTTGCAAAGGCAACTAGTTCAGCGAGTCCATCAGCGACACCATCTTCTACTACCGCTGCTACAGGAAGTAAGTAACTATAACACCACTATACACTTAGCTGTTACTAACAATGCCTTAGCCAATGTCCAGACCTTTACTGGAACTCTCGGCGGTGCCCCTCCACCAGTCATTTCCTCTGCCGGAACTCGACCTTTCTCCGTCAACGGCGATACCTTTGTCGGCGAGGGCGCTGCTCTCCAGCGATCATGCTCCGTAAGTACATCTTTCTCGGCCCATTTACTCCTACTAAGTATCTCCAGGTGCAAAACAATGCCTGTGCAGACGCTGTGAACTCTGGTGGCTCTGGCTCAGTTAGCGATTGCAACACCCAAGAGACGGCCTGCAACGCCGCGGCTTCAGCGAAGAAAGTGAAGAGCCGTGAAGCTCTCGACTTCTTCGTCGCAGCTCATCGCCGTTCTACTGTTTCAAAGGCATCTGCAAGTAACTCTACAGCTAGCAGTGCCACTTCTACAGGCAGTATGTACTCATCCATACAAGTTAACTGACTGACTATTACTAACAACTTCATAGCAAATGTGCAAACTTTCACTGGTACGCTCGGCGGAGCCGCACCCGCTGTTGTCCAGGGGACTGGTGCTCGTCCATTCTCCGTCAATGGCGATACCTTTGTCGGCGAGGGCGCTGCTCTCCAACGATCATGCTCTGTTCAGAATACTGCGTGTAGTAATGCAGCGAACTCTGGATCGCTCGCTGGAACAACGGTTGGGGATTGCAACACGCAAGAAGCGGCTTGCAACGCGGCTGCGGCTTAGATTGGTTGATTGGCTGGGAAAGAAGGTAGATCGGGGGTAACGGTAGTGGGGGCGGTGTTTTTTATATAGATATGAATCTAATGGTTAACGTCTGATGTTTTCGTCACCATGGCTCTTTTATCGGGCCATCGTTTTGCCTTTTACATTTTTCGTGGGGTAATATCAGCTCTTGCTAGAACGTATCCGCGCGTGTAGAATGGAAAACCAGCTTTCTATGCCATGTTTCTAATTTCAATACCAACGTACTTCGTTTAAGAGTTTTGGGAGATTAGATTGTTCTAGGAATCCCGAGATGTCTTAAGGAAACTTCTGAAGACCTAGAAGCTGATATGTCTTATACAAAACACCCCCCCCCACCTCGGAAACCTAGCAAGAGAAACCAACTGCAATTAACCTACTATTTACCTACTTGAAAATGCCCACCTATATCAAATCAGCACCAACGGGGACAATACCTACAATAATAATACCAAGGGGACGGGTATACGACCCAGCGTCCCCGCCCCGTCCCCCACCCACTTCCTCCGTAAAAATCCTGTTCCCGCTTTAACCGCCCCGCCCCACCTCGTCCCCGTTCATAAATACAAGCACAAGCCTCAATACCGATATATTCCAAAATAAGCATATTCCCCAACAAAAAAACATCCAAATGGTCGGGTGGTGTAGTTGGTTATCACATCTCGTTAACAGCTTTCATAGCTGTGACAACAAACCGAGAAGGTCCTGGGATCGAACCCCAGCCTGATCATAAGTTCCAATTTTTGCATTTTTTTTTGCATTTTCTTTTCAGGCGTCGTATCTTCGTAGTGAATATTTACTAACTACCAGGTTCTGAGTTCGAATTAGAAGGAAACAATTAGGTAGAGTATTAATTTTTCTACTTTCAAGGTACTAGCTAATGTCAGTGTCGCGAGAAGTTCGTATTTTTTGATTTCCTTTCTCGCCTCCAAAATCTGGGATCGCGAGAGCAAACACGTGCTCGCTAAATCTCGTCTCTGCGAACTCAGCCTCCGTTATTCGGTTCTTATTCCACCAGTTCTAAATCCAAACCCCCATCTCGATCCCCCTATCCTCTTCCACATATTGCTCCCCAGATACGTTGCATACCATGCCCGGGCTGCCAGGCCGCAGACTGTACCACTTTCCTACTATGGATTGTGGTCGGTTCCTTTTTCGTGTGCGTGATATAAAGAGCAGACGAGCGGATACCTGAGAGTACAGTACCTTCGACTCTTTTACTTGCCAATAACAAAATGAAGGTATCGCTCAAAGAATACCGGGCCCGCAAAGCTCTATCACAACTATCACAAACTACTCCGGAAGCACCTTTAAAAGCACCTTCGAAAGCATCTCCTTATAGGGTTACCTTGCACCCACGCTCGAGACGTCAATATGAAAAACTGCACAACTTATGGGAAAGGTACAACTTCCCCTATTCTTGCTTTGAATATCATCTAGAATTTTTTGCAGATACAAAACTTCCGAGAACCCAAATGCTTTCCCAGATATCGAGACACTCGAGGAGTTTTTCTGGTGGTACGCACAGGAATCCAAAGGGATGATTACCAAACATGTTACAGTGTACACTCTTCGTAACACGTTGACAAAATTTCCTGCCATGTACAATGCGATGTACGGATACAGGGTACCTAAAGATGTGATGACAGCAGTATCAGAGGTTCGTAAATATACTCTACTCCCGATCCTAGCTCATCTCTTCAGTTTATCTGTACGGAGCTACCCGAAGGTATTGAGGGCGTTGAGGATATATACCGTCCCAAAGAATTTACAAATTGGGAAGATATTAAACTAGCTATCAAGTTCGCTATTGTTGACCATGATTTTAACTATGAAAACCGGCGTTCGCTTGCACAAATAGTGTTTCTTCTTCTACTTGTGGCAGATGCTGGAGAGCGTCTTGGGGCGATTTTGCGCGCGGAATCCTACGAGGACACGAATATAGCATTATGTTACAAGGTTTGACTATTTTGATCTGATGGACGCTTCTGTATTAATTCGACTAAACTCAGGATATCAAACTCTTTCTTAGGGCAAGGGCCAAGCCTAGTACCGCTCTCGACTTCAGGTTACAGATCACCTATAACAATAGGAAATTCGAGAAACATGACCCTAAAAAATTGTAAGTCTTTCCAAAACAAGACTTGATTTTCTTATGCTTACAAGGAGCAGTTTAGTACTAGACTACTACTTACGGGAAAGTCATGCAACTTGTCTAGTTCTGTGGTTCCTAGGACTTGCCTTTCACGACAATGCATTCGAGGATTACACATCGCCGGCAGAGCTCTTGCAACAGAACCCCGACCCAAGTCGAGAAAGCCTCATTCGTTTCAAGGATAAGATGTCGGATGTGCCACTTCTTCGCAATTCCAGGTCGGTCACCGAACCGTGGTATTTCCAATCCGCGACTAGGGCCGCGCAGAGAATCTTCCGCGACGCGGGGTTCCCACAGCGGTTCACATTCTATAATATTCGACGGAGTGTCGCAAACACACTTGCTGATTGTAAGTAAGCAATCAATCGTGGATCTAAGTGTTTATGATTTTAACTATATCCAGGCCCTAGTGTTTCTGACGCACGGAGGAAGCAGTTGATGGGTCACTCTGGGCCCAATAGCCTCATATTCAGGAAGTACTATCAATCTAATCATTTCATTGTGGATGTTGGGAATATCTTTCGGGGCGAGGCTCCACGAGTCGACAAGTCACAAGTTTTGAGCATGCGTCTACATCGCGATCCCACCGCACCCACAAAGCTGGAGCCTCACCAGACAGAAGTGCTATACGCTGCAGATATAACTCTTCAACAGCTGTTAACAGATCGAGAAATAGCTGTGGGCTCAACCGCAACTATTCAAAAGGAGATTACGAAGAGGCAGAGGGAGCTCCGTAACGACGGACTGAAAGCTTTGCGAGAACAGCACTTCAGCATGCCGCTCAATTCTCCACCAAACTATTCACAATCATCCGAGCCACAGGCTTTGGACGCCCACAGAGCACGATTAGCTGAAGTATTGTACCCCAACAATGAGGAGACCAACGTCACTACTCTTATAGCATTAGAGGCAATATGTGCTTACATCGGATCTGTGCCTATAAAACGAAAGCCTACAAAACGAACGCCCACAGAACCAACGCCCACAGAACCAACGCCTACACCTAACGACTTAGTATGGTATGAAACCGCGACAGTATCCGGTCTCCGACATCCCACCTTTAACAAGCTAGTATGGCAATCCGACAGACACTACAGCAAAGAGGATGACGAGTTGATTTGGAGTATGCGAAACCTGAGATTCTCTTGGGAACAGATAGTAGCATATTTTCCAGGACGGACTGTACCTGCCTTAACGGAACACCGTGGTGATCTTAGTCGCCGAGGTGTTTGGCCTCCTCCTTTATCAGATTCGCCATTCACTGAAGATGAGCATCGCCTCCTTTCTCGACTTAGGGACGAAGGAATAGACTGGGTCAAGATAAAAGATCACTTTCCTGGTTACACTGAGAGAAGACTTCAGATATATTACTTCTCGGCCCTAATGAGAGCCACTGACCAAGAGAGTCCAGCCACGCGTATTCCTGCCTCGCGTGGTGAGAAGAGGAAGGTAGCGGGAATGTCCCAGAAGGAGACGAACAGAAGGAGGACGGTGGCTAAACATGACACTGATAGCGATACTTTCCGTCCCGAACCTAATCATGATGATGGCAGACCACCGAAACGTCGGCGAAGCCGAGTGGAGGCCCAAAAAAGGCGGCCCAAGTCCGGGCAAGCTGCCGAGGAAAGTGAGGCTATGATTCTTGCCAACATGGTTTGGGATGAAGTGCTAGGAAGACAGGTATGGGAGTGCGCTTGTGGCTGCTGTCGCAGGTCCAAAAATCTTGGTCCTTGTGAGTTCCATTCGTTTTAGGGTAGCTCAATTTCTGATAGAGGTCTCAATCTTGGTCTAAGGGGAAATATTGCCCAGAACTTGATATTTTTGATATTGTAATATAACTTATATTTCTGGAACTATCTTGCTACTACTTGCTTTTCCTTTTATCGCCTAAGTAATACATTCCTTTTAGTCAGATCATTGTGAGGTTGAAGGCGAGAGTAGCCTTCTTTCATATCACATGATTAGTAACCTATCACGGCCAAAATCTATAAATGAACAACCCGGCGGGTGCTAGTGAAGCATAAAAATTTTCATTTTTCTATAGAATACCTCCCCCCGCCGGGCCCACCCCACCGCCTGTCTTTGCCTCTACTGCACCAACTACAGAGTATCTAGGGAGACCTGCCCTAATCGACATACCTAGCCAAAAGATACTACCTTTAAATCTGACTTCTTAGAACTGAGAACCTAGTCAATGGTTAGTGGGCCAAGGAAAAGTAAAACATCCTTCGGGTTATATAGTAGCCAGCGTACCTAGAGGGCCTGCGCCCTGTCGGCCGAGTTAGATGTTCTAAATAGGGATGTTTTTCTTCTTAGATTATCGTTCTGCGATTTTGTTTCTTGAAGGCAGGAATAGCGGGTTAAAAAGAAAGCTATATACCTTATGCTAATTTCCTGGTTTCCTAAATCCTAATCATATGGCTCTAGAATAAAATTTCTATTATATAGTTTTTGAGATCATGAAGTTGCGATCTTAAAACTTCGCTTCGATTAAGGCCGGAACAGAGATCTCGGCTACAAGAAGTATATTGACCAAGCAGCGGTGGAAAAATCCATGCAAGTCAGCAATGTGGAATCTTCTAGAATTTATCTGTTCATTTTTGTCCTTCCTTCACCCCAATCGACTTAAAATTACAATTTTTAAATATTCCCATATTATAAGATAGAGATTTTATTTATTATACCCGAAGAGTATATCGCCTCTTATAGTAGTATTATAGACTAATCGCATAAGGTGACTTGTAGTACTAGGTCTTTATAAAAACTAGGTGCTTTAATATATAATATAGAAGTAAGCCTCTCAAGGTCTAGTCTCTTTACAGATTCCAATTTATTGACCTAGTTTATTATAGGATTTGAAGATAATATCTAGTAGGACAATAAATGCTAGCGGGATAAGTTTAAGTCTAGTACAGCTGATAGACTTATTATAGCTATAGAGAATGCTTTAGCTAAGGATTGTGACAG
>QGMF01000471.1:0-29929 GCA_007821475.1 Lachnellula arida | reverse complement strand
GGTTGGATCTGTATGAAGTAGGCTAGGCTGGACTGGCAGAATTGTGGTTTGAGGGAGGGCGGTGAGGGGAATTACGTAATGTGGGGTCGGGTTTATTTGCGCTTCGTTTGAGAAAAATGAACGACATGTCGGAAACTATTCTTGTGTCTGCTAAATATATTTCTTGCCCAAGTCTGGTTTTACCTTTTCTAACTTGTTATATACGTAGATATACAAGGGATTTTTAATTAATCACAGGTTTCTTTATTGCCTATCCCGCACAATGCAGAACTTTCAAGCTACAAACCACAGAAGGCCCTGCCGATCAAGTGCAAGGCTACAGTACGTTGGCATAGATATAATCTGTCGCGCCTGCGCCTAGCCGAGGAACTTCGTCAGAAACTTACAAGTACTGCACTCCGGCAGTCACCAGCGTTGCAGTTGCATCACCTCTGGCTCTAGATGCGGGCGCTCTCGAGGTTCAAGTGCGAGTTCCGGTGACTGTTTGAACCGATTCACAATAGACGCTTCAGCGACTCCGTTTCTTCGTAGGTAAGGTAGCGTTTTAGCGGTCTTTCCCGTGGCGCTGGTCTGGAAAGTGAGGGCCGCGGAGTTGGTTATGGAGTTTCGGAGAGAAGTCTTGTTGTGCTGACTGAGTAGTTTTTACGGTGGAGTCTGGTTCGCTAGTAGCGAGACCTTGGGTTTCTATGCCACTGATATGAACAGTATCATTTTCCGAGCATGTTTGTGTGGCGGGAGAGCAGATTCTCAAACACGCACACGCACACGCTTGAAGCGCTCAAGTAGAGCAGTTGCGGTGAGCGTCGCCGTGGATGCGTGAGGAGTCCGCTTGGACTGTAGCGCGTGCTTTTAGAGGAACGCAGTTCGGGATGGTGGTGCAGGGGTCTTTATTGACAACTGCTAGAGAGCATATTTCGCATACATCTATTGGTCATGGTCATGGCGGGACCCAGTGCCGTGTTTGTGCTCATCCTGTTGCGACGGGCTTTGCGAGTAGGCGCAACTTGTATCTAGGCCCGTTACAATAGCGAGAGCAGCTGAGTTTAAAGGCAGAGTCGAAGGGTTTCGCACCGAGAAGACCAGGTTTACACATTCGTCGGGGTTTCCCTTGTGCTGCTCACATGATGGTTTTGGCCCTGCTGGTGCTGCTGCCGACGACGTTTCTCCACCGATACCTTGGAATGTACGCAAGTTGTTAAACAGTTAGGGGCAATTCGTCGGCTGGAGTTGGGTTGCAAAGCATTGTGCCACGAATAACAAGAGATTGAACTTTTGTTACGGCAATGAAGTCGGCTGTCCTAAGGATACCTGATGCAAGAAGGGTAACGGGAAAACGTATTTGAAAACGTGGCTGGAGGGGAACAAAATGCGCAAAAGTGATGTTGGAATTTCGAAACGAGGTATGTAGCTTCCATCTCAACCTTCGATCTTACTGCATGGATGCTTGGGAGTATACTATACTACATATAAGGCCAACGATCTCAAAACACGACGACTGACATAAAGGCGTATACCCCCCCTGGGATAAGTATCATAGTTTTTACGTTGAGTGGCATCAACTGGGTAAGGGGCGAGTGTCGCTAATTCTAGACAGCCCCTTTTCTTTCCACAACCGAAATCCCCTCACGGCCTTATCCCACCAAGACCTCCAAACAACACCACCCCCTTCATAAAAATGGCCCTAACCAAAAACGCACCATAAAATCCTCATCCTCAATCTCCCACCCCGCATCTCCCTATCCCCACTACCCCGCGAGCCCGTGACTCTCAGCAGCGCCTCTACCTCGAAAACTCATCCGAGCCCATCACGATATACCGGGAAGACAGCTGCATACTGTAAACCATGACCAGAGAGATATTCCTTCGTTTTATAAGCGGGAGCGCAGCACAGAGAAGAGACGAGCCGTATAGTACGAGCCTCATGATGCTCCGCGCTGGGGGCCTGACTGACGATCGAGACGGACGAGTTGCTTACGTTACGATATACCCGGGGAAATTAGCAAGGTCGTGGAGACGGACATCGTGGTTTGCGGATTTCGTGCATGGGTATTTTAAGTAGTGTTTTTGTGGTGCGGGGTTGGTTGAGGTGAAGGCTAGGGGAGTATGGTGTTAAGTGGTGTGAGGGCGGTGGGGGAAGGAGGAGGTTGTGAGGAAGAGCGTTGGGTTGATGAAGGGGTTGTGGGGTGTGGTGGGTTTTGAGGGGGTATTGGTGAGAATTCGCTTGGTGGGCTGTTTGGGTTGGAGATTGAAGCGGGGGATGTACCTGGGATTGTGATTGAGGACCTGGTGGACTGAGGACTGAGGCGTTGGGATTTGGGTTGACTAGGAGTTTCAGAAAGCTTTGTGCTTTCTGTAATAAGTCCTTTGGAGATTCTGAGGTCGGCATGCCTAACGGGTGCTGCAAAACATAGCGGATATGAAAAATACTACAAAAAGAACATTCTACCTAAAGCATCTTTAAAGAAACCCGGGAAATTCTATCATATCAAGTATAGTATGTAATAAAACCTTGTGAATCTTCGAAACAATACCTCTTGGTTTAAAATACTCCTAGGTAGTTTAATCACAAGATACCTACCTAGGTATCCATTAAGGTAAACGCGAAATGCAACAAAATATCTCTTAGTCCCAAAGAGGAAAAAACAGGAGCCCGAAATCTTCCAGAGAAGCTTTTAGCCTAGCAAGTGAGTG
Organism: Lachnellula arida; assembly: GCA_007821475.1. NCBI lineage: Eukaryota > Fungi > Ascomycota > Leotiomycetes > Helotiales > Lachnaceae > Lachnellula > Lachnellula arida. The sequence goes on along the minus strand of QGMF01000471.1, from coordinate 27,238 downwards.
AAAAAAAAGCATAGAAATTCTACTAGCTCGGGTCTCAGGGCCAAAAAAAAAAAGACTAGGTGGCTTAAACCAAGGCCAGCGAAAGCAATACTCTTGATATTTTTAGATTAAAAGGACCTGGTTAGATTCCTAAATAGGATATATAATTCGTATAAAAGGGGGTGATTTTTTGACCTGGTCGGATCTAACCAAGCTTGCAGCAAGTCCTAAGGTAGGAAGACAGATAATCTGGGTCAGTTTTATCAGGTTAAACTGACCAGGCATGTTTGAGGGCATATTGGAAAGGGAGGGCAGGTTGAAAGGCAGGTTTGAAGGGAAAAGTTTGAAAGCGCAGAATAATTTGCGACGTGCAACAAAACTTTCGGGTGCTTATTGCCGGATTGGGTAGTGTTCATAAACGAATGCTGGCACTTGCCGCCCTTTAAATTTACTCATTAATGATTCATATACTGGTTTCCACTTACAAATTATCTTTGCAAGAGGCATTGCATCCCATCTTCCAAAGTCAGAGATTTGCACGAAGTGGAAGTGGAGTGGAATCTGACTTTCATTATCAAAACCACCACCAATATGCACTACATCAAGCAGATGACGATTTACGCCATCCCCAGCTCCCCAGGTAAAATATTTGTCGACATACAAGAAGCCTCTTTTTCTCCTCCCATCTCTATCGTACAATCATTCCTTCCTCAACGTCCACTCAACTCATTGGTCCATTCCCATCCCCTGGCCCCAAATTCTCTCCATCTCCAGCGCGAAGATCCTATCTCCCCGGCGGCGGTTGGTTCATCATCTGCGCCTGCTGTTCTTGAAACCTTGTTCCGATCCTCTCACTGCCCGCCATGAACTTCTTCACGCATCGCGTTACGCAGCCGGTTTCGCGCTGGACGAGGGATTTGGTGGTGAAATCATCCACGCAGGAGTCGAAGCAGTGGGTTACGAGCCCGGAGAACATCTGGGAAGTTTTTTAGCTGTGTTCTTTTGGTAGATGGGTAAATGCATCGGAAGCCGGTAAGGTCTGTTCTTGAGGAGGGAATGCAGCTGGAAGGGAGCTATTCGAAAGGAGCAGCTCGAAAGGTACAGTGTCCAATAAGTTCGAGGTAAGAGCTAGGATTGACTTACGCCCATGAATTCCTTCATCTGCTTCCTCTCCATACGCGATTGGAGCTCTCTTTGCTCTGAAGCCGAAAGTCTGTCAACAAGTCAGCTAGCTTCAGCAGCTTTTCGCCATAACAGGTACGCACGAATCCATTTTGATGGTATTTGAAGGTCGTAGGGAGGTGGGCTATTTGAAGACTCGAGTGTTTTTTCGCAACGGGAGAGACGTCAATGTAAGTGAGGCTGATACGGAGTAGCTTGAACTTGGCTTAGGATACTTTTCTACAGCCCAGTCGGACTAAGAATTTTAAGCGAATATTACCTAAGCTTAGCGTCATCGGAGCTCATGCTGCATTTCTCCGACCAATGCAGGTTGGATTGGATTATTATTAGGGTCGAATTTTCATCTGATAAGTAGCCGCGATAAAGCTGATAGAGTTTAAGATTCTATGATTATTCCGGTATATCTCGGAGAAGATCAAACGTTAATAATAACATAACTACTCCGTATAACCCCAATTACGGCACCAGTTGTACAGTACCTAGGTAGTTGTCGTTTTTATGCCCTATAGCAAGGGTTTGTTACAGCTTCCCTGCTAGGAGGATCCAAACACAAGACCATTGCGCTCATCATGACGCTAATTATGGAAAAGTGGCTGGCTTGCCGGCTTCGTGGCGCCGCAGTGCTTTGGTCAAAGTTTTCATACTCCGGAGTATGGCCTGGCGGCCTGGACTCTGGAGAAAGGGGAAAGTAGAGCCTAGAGGTAGGTACGTAGCGGTACTGGGATACATGCTTGTCTTCCAGGTTGTTTCCTACCTAGTACTAACAACAAATTCGGCATCTACCAAGCTCCTCATAGCCATAATCGCCACTCTCAAAAGTACCACTACCACTACCACGTCGTTGGCTGCATGAATCAGAACTTCTGACTTACCAGACTTTTACAAATCCCTTTCCCCGCAGTAGTGATCTTGGAAGTGAAGGAAGATCTCTGTGTCAGCTGGTACTCCTAGGGTTACTCCGTAAGGTATAAAGTTGCCTACCGCCAAACCCAATGCGGCCCGCTATAGTAAGCGACAGATGATTGGGGTAGGATATTCTGAGAGTCTGAGAGCACCAGTAACCGCACCGCATCGCATCCATCGTCGTCTTGAACTCACCAAGCTCCCTACACTACACTACCTACTGGCAACACCCAACACGCACTCAGTCGCGCACGACGCGGTCACATCCTCGCTGCACTTGCACAATTACCTATTCACTCCATCGACTCATACTGTACACCTTTCACCCTTCAGTCATTTGCCGTCGCAGCGCTTGCCTGTTCGTTCGCCCACGGTCGCGTCTTGCGCCCAATCCACCTCCAGCGACCCGCAATCTCCACCGCGATCTACACCTCTCCAGAGAACCCGGCCACTGTTTTCGCAGACGTCAGAAGCTCTAGAGAATCTTATATCTTCTATCCTCAGCCACATATCTTGCTGCGACCGATATCAGTATACACCCGAACTTCACAACTCAGCTTGCGCGACTAATCATCAAACTATCCGAGCTGCCTACGCCGCGCGAGGCTCCTATCGCAAGAGCCATCCTATACCCCTCCAAACGGCGACTCGCAGACTGGGTCAACCACATTGAAGATGACTTCCGACTTGCCAGCAGCGTCTTCATCGCAGCAGCCTTTCGCGAACCCTCAGCCTGCCCCCATCACCCCTGCACACCAGGCAGCATCCCCTCCGGCAGAGAACTTGAAATCATGGTGGGCGAGATTTAGGAAAGACCGCCCAAAGCATGAGACACAGGGTAATTACTTCCATGATCCGTCCTTTGAAAGCAGACATCTCAATACAAACTTTGGAGAATGGAGTATGGAAGTCCTTTCCCAACAATCATGCTCCTTCATGGTGAGGCCTAGTAGTCCTACTTCCTCAATACCAGACACTCTCCAGCTAAGGAGGCCAGCAATGTGGGGGATGCAAGTGAAGAACGCCCATCTCTCCTTGCCAACGATAGAGACCACAAAGTGTGATGGTCACTTCTCCAACAAACCCTTCCCCAATCATGCGAAACAAAACTGAGAGTCCGAAATCACCTCCACTGTTATGACTCGCCACATCTAAGTGATATTCGGCGCAGGTAAACAACCAAGCGGATGCGGAAGCCCTCTCCTCAAATATTTGCTGCAGCTGCGTCGGAGATATGTTTGATAAAGTTATGCTGGACTCATAAATCAAAAAGATATGCTAAACAATCAGGTGATATAGTAGACCGCCCGACAGGCATATTCGGGGTCCCCCTCCGCCAAAGCATCACCTACGCGAACGTCGCCATCTCACTCGTCGATCCCGAAGGGAAAAGCTATATATATGGTTATGTGCCGATTGTCGTAGCAAAATGTGGAGTGTACTTGAAGGAGAAAGGTGTGCAATTATTGTCACATTTGACGTAGATAAGCTAATTTTTTGCAGCTACTAATGTGGAGGGCATATTTCGACTCAGTGGTTCAGAGAAACGTATCAAAGAACTGAAGACGATATTCGACTCCCCGGACAGGTACGGCAAAGGCCTTGACTGGAATGGATATACGGTCCACGATGCGGCAAACGTTCTGCGAAGATATCTTAATCAGCTTCCCGAACCCATCGTCCCATTAGATCTATACGACCGATTCCGAGAGCCTCTTCGTGGACACGTAATGCAAGCTGTTGGTGATAACGAGGGCATGCAATTACCAGACACCTTCGATGTCAACAAGGCTATTGTTACCTACCAACGACTAATTACTGAGCTACCTCCACTTAATCGCCAGCTCTTACTCTACATTCTCGACTTACTCGCTGTCTTCGCGTCCAAGGCAGACGAGAATCGCATGAACTCTCAGAATCTCGCAGCCATCTTCCAACCAGGGATGCTTTCACACCCATCTCACGATATGGCACCTAGCGAGTACCGACTGAGCCAGGATGTATTGATATTCTTAATTGAGAATCAAGACAACTTCCTAATCGGAATGCGGGGCACAGCCGCAGATGAACAGACTGTGCAAGAGGTGTCAGGAGGTACGCCGCCTCCAGGAACGCCTAGCACTCCAAGCAAATCAAAGATGGTTGGGAGATCCGCATCGAACGCGAGCGCTGGTGCAGATAGCATCCGGAAATTTGGAGGAGTTCGCCGAAACGTCTCGGTATCATCAAGGAATTCGAGACAATCGAATGGTGCACCAAGTCCAGCGAGTCCTGCTTACGGAGGTCCTTTGACCCATAATAACAGTGGGGGCATTCATCGAAGCAATACTGTTCCTTCGAAAAAGTCGCCTGGATTGCCATCCAGCAGATTGCAGAAGAACTCTGGATCGCCGTCGCCGACAGGTGCCATGTTCGTCCCAAAACAAGGGACAGTTCCCCGCAGTTTATCACCGGCACATCGGCCTGTTGCTCCTTCTTCGCCCGGCTTAGTACCTGCTTCGCCAATGGGCAAATCGAGCTTGGCGCCATCCTCACAGGCTCCTTCATCGGCCGTCACAAGCCAGGAGAGATTACTTGGTGCTCATGAGCATGGCGAGAGACTTCTGGAAACGCCTGCCAAAGAGAGAACTGTATCTAATCTGTTCAATCGATCTCCTACAGCCGATAGCGAGAGGAGGCAGCCTAATAAGCTGAGAAAGAATCCGAAGAGGCGGATCCCGAGTAGCTCGAATCCAAGTGCACACAGCTCAACAAACTCGCTTCACGCCCAACAACATTCGACTGCTGTATCTCCGGCGTTCTTACCAACCCGCGGGCCCCAAGACTTAGTAGAGCACCCCGTCTTGGAGAGTATGGCTCCTAGGCATCCTGAAGTATCCAACACAGAGCCAACTCCACCAGTCACTGAGACTCCTCGAGCTGACCCACTTGGGCATCAGCATGAACACCCCCAAGAGCATAATCAAAGCTCCGATCAAACGTTAAAGCCCATCATTTCACCACCGACTTCGGTTCATTCGCACTCCTCGTTTAACGACCATTCTGATATGGATCATGGAGACGAGCAAGCTACCATGGAACAAAAAGAGAAGCGATCTCTATGGAGACTTTCACGCCAGCGCGATAATTCCCAAAATCTGGGGAGTTCATTTTCACCAAAGAAAGGTATGGGATCAGATGCTGGTGCCGGAGCTAGCTCAAGTTCTGTTGGAAGCGCATTGCGTCCACGAAAGAGCTTCACAGGTGACACCGTTCCTGTGGGATCTGAATCTACTCTCGTTGCAGCACATCCTCAACCAAGCAACGAGAGCGGAAACAACGCAGGTACTGAAGAGAAAAGGGGCCTTCTCGGGAGATTCAAAAATAAGTTTCGCGAAAAGCGAGAGGAGAAGGAGGCAGAAAAGGAACGGACTAAGAGCCCGCCTGCGTCTGAGCGTATGAGTTTGAGTACCACTTTTCCCGCCAGAGCGAAAAGTATCGAGATACCCAGGGAACCAATCCAGGAGAAAGTAGCCGAGGAATCAGCACCGTCTCAGACCGAACAACCGCTGCGGTGACACGAGAAGGATATAAGGGAGGGAGGAAACGTTTTTCTTTTGCGTTTAGGTTTTTCTCAATTAAAGATCGGATACCCCGGGGCCCGTTTTCCTTTGCCGTTAGGTTTTTAATAATCTTCCTTTTGGGTCTGTACTCATTACCAACTAGTTGAACGTGCAAAAGAAGGCTAGTGTTTATTTTTATAGATGGGAAGCTTGAGCATGCGTGTATCTAGGATGGCTGGGATATGATGCTAGAGGGGTGGTTTGTGGTGTGTAATAAGTAGGGCGTTGTAAGTGGGAAGGAGCGAGGAATGGAAAAGTCTACCCGTTGGGAATAATTCGAATTATCATCGTAGAGTATGCAACTCTTTATCCTAGACTGTGTGAGGCTTTGTGGCAAGGCCATTGTCATTCTATTCATCTTTGCAGGAAGGAGTAATTTGTTTGCTGTTTCTAGGCCATTATATGTCCACCCCACCTACCTAGGTAAGCTTCCGAGCTTTTCGACTATCTCATGTACGAGTAGCTTTCCTAGTCTCGATTCCCTATCTAACTTCAACTTTACTTACATATCTATCTTCAAAGAAACGAGACGAGAGGGAGTCGAAATTCTCGGGATGTTGGTGATATGAGCTAGTGAGCGGGGCGGCGAACCCGATTTAGGATGTTGGCGTTGGCGTCGGATGGGAGGGGAGATGGGAAGTGGCATTTGGGGCCTGTTAGGGTTAAAATTGTTTTGATGATAAGGCTGCAGGTGCTGTTGTAATAAGGGCTTAAGAGCTGCTTAAAAATCTTATTAGTGGAAGTGGCAAAGGTTTTTAAGGTATTAGCTAATTCCACAATTCTCGAATTAATAGCGTAGATTTATATCATGCAATAATTTATTCGAAAAGCACACTTTAAACGGGCTACAAAATAATTATCATTGCTTATGCACCAAATGTCTTTATTACGTTCCCTTACCCGAACACCCGGTTGAAACACCCCCCTATTTCCCAATTCGCTTGGTGTAAATCACTTCATAAACATTAATCAATCTCCTGCTTCTGTCGTCCAGCTAAACCTCTAGATCTGCCGTCCGAGCTTCATACGCCATCCTTTTACCACTTCCCAAACACGGCAGCCAGCCTGCCATGAAAAAGAGCTGAGCATGGCATGGCATATGTCGAAAGAAAAAGAAAAAGAAATACAGGAATGATATCCAACCGCTATGCGGGAACAAATAATATCCCGAAGCCGGGATCGTGAACTGTAGGTGTCTAGCGGAGAGTGAGATAGGATGGTGAGTGCATGATCTCGAAGGGAGCAAGAATGCTATTTGGTGTTAGATTTAGAAAAGTTCGTGCTTTGTGATTTTCTGTCCTGGCGGTGGGCGGTGGGCGGTGCAGAATACCTAGTACTTACTCATATAAGGAAGAAATTCCAACCCATGCTAATCCGACGCTTCATCCACCTACTCGCTACCAAAGCGGATAAAAGGGGACGGGATGGGTATATAATAGAAGATTTCGGCTATGCCATATACATCAGCCTTCGACTTCCTTCAGTTCTCTTTTTTTTCCCCTCGGCTTATTTCGATATAGCGAAACGAAACATTCATTCATTCGTAGCCAGCATGACAACGTACCAGATCACAAACTCAAGAAACTGCCTTGATTCCGCCTTTGGGGAGTGCGCTGTCTGTCTGGATGAAGAGGGCTGTTATTATGGTGCGTTAGTTATAACGTTCTGTTAAGATTCTGTGTATTCTTTCAAGGTAAAGTTCATAATACAGGTTCTAATAGCGCCTCCCATTGCAAAAAGCAGGACCTCCTTCCACGCATCTTGCGCTGCAGATGCTGCGATCAGCATTAACGACTTCTAACGAGCCTGAGCCTGAGTCGCTAGCTACTGTGGTATCCGGCGGTCCCTTTTCATGCACTTGTTGATGAAGTTGACATTTTGGCAGAGTTTGATTTCGCCTAAAACAAAAAGAGAAGATCAAAAGAAAAAGCTGGATGGTCTATGGAAGATAATGAAATGGGTATGGTAGTTAGAAACATTGTTGACTGTTGACCTTACGCATGTACGTGCATGATCCACTCTTCAATATAAATATGGCCGATACGTCCTGGTGGTTGAGATAAGTTGATCGGAGTAGCGCCCGACTTTGTTCCACCTTTGCGCTTATTCTACTTATAAAACCAACATTCTCGACATCCGTACTGCCCAACACATTTTGATCCGGGGGTTTTCACGTAGTGCTACTTTACCTTACATTACTTACTTTTCTTCCGGGACTTTCATCATGGGCGGGGAAATCAAAGCTGTGCTATCCGCTAACGCGTGTGCTTTCCCCGCTGGCCTATTCCGTACGTGTTACCGAAAATCAGGGGTGTCGAATGAATCACATGGCTGACTTTCTGCAGATCACGCAAAAGTCTATAATGGGGTTGTGTACTGTGCCGGTGTAAGAGACCCCGTCCGTGTCTTGACAGCGGAGTCCATTCCTCGGGTGAATACTTATATCACGTAGCAAGTCGGCGCGACGTGCAGGGCAAGCTGGTATCTGAAGACGTCAAGGAGCAGACTGCCAAGACGTTTGCGAATATTTCCGCGATTTTGGAAGTGTCTGGTAGTGCGCTCGAGCGGGTGTTGAAGGTTAATATTTATATGGTGGATAAGGCAGATTATGCGGGCATGAATGAGGTGTATAGTAAGGTGTGTTTTGTCTTTTGGGGTTTCTGGTTAAGAGGAAGACGGGTGACAGAGTTTGTGAGGGGAGGCTGATAGGGGTGTTTAGTTGATGCCAGATCCAAAGCCGCCGAGGGCTTGCGTGTTTATTCAGGGGTTGCCTGGAGGGGCTAAGGTTGAGATTGAGTGTGTTGCTGCGGAGATATGAAGTGTTTATTCTAAAGCGAGAACATTTGTTGCTGACGAGGTGGTTAACAAATACAAATATCTCCCTCAATATTAACCTTCACATGAGTTAGATGTTGGATATGCTTGCGTGATACAATAGAAAGGAAAATATATATTACCATGCCATTACACGACATACTATTAAGTTCATAGCGTTATACTCACCCCCATTAATATCAAGCTCATTCACTTTAGCTTTTTGAAATCGATCCAGCATGTGTGCTCCTATATAAATTTAGCAAACACATTTGAGTGTCAAGGATGTCCGCATAACGTACCCCAACCTCTGCAAATGTCTCGTCTGAGAATACCTCGAATCTGCTTGTAATTCCAGGAGATATACCTTCCTGACGATCCTGTATCTTGGTACTGTAATTCTTATACACAGCCGCTACGAGTGTAGTCATTTCAGCCATTGCGAGGCTGTCAAATTTAGTACCCACGTTGCTGCCTCCCAATGCCGGATTTAACTTACTGTATTCCTATACACATTCTTCCTCCACTGGAAAATGCCCACCACCATCTTTTCATCTCAGTCAAATCACTCGATTCCCGTATCCACCTCTCAGGGTCGAATTTGAGTGGGGTCTGGGAACACGTTCGGATTACGATGCAACGAAAAGGGTGCCATGCTGACCACCGTTCTGGCTGGTATTTGAAATCCCGCAATTGTGCAGTCAACAGGAAGACTGCGAGGTTCGGAAGCAGGTAAAGGGCTGTAGAGTCGCAAGGTTTCTTTAATGACAGCATCGAGGAAGGGAAGCTTGTCAGCCGCAGTTACGTTAGGGAACCCACCTTGAACCATTACAGATTCCTCAAGTTGTGAGATTTCGTCAATGAGCTTTTGCTGGTATTTGATGTTTTCTGGGAGAGATAGCGCCCAGATGAGAAACATCGTGGTATCACTTGTGGTATCAATTCCAGCGAGTAAGTGATCAGCACATTCTGACGCAATGTCAAGGTCGTCGAGTCTGGCCCCCTTGTCGCTCTGTTGATATTGCCAAAGTCGTCCTACAATGGTGGTCTTGACACTTTCGGTCTTTTCTTCCAAAGGTGCCGCTAAGAACATCTGCCACGATTTCAAGGCGTGGGCACGAATGCCAGTGTAAGTGGACGGCTTTTGCATCGGAAGCATGCCAATGCTCGTCACAATCCGTTCCAAGGCACCGGTGCGTGTGTAAAGCCATTTGGTGTATTTAGGGAAGTGCACCGCATACCATGAGAGCTTTCTTCGAGACAGATCCATCACATCACTAAGAAGCGCTCGATCAGCCAATGAGCCTTTGAGAGCACTGGTGCCGCCGTGATTATCGCCATAGAGAAAAGAGGTGATAGAGTCGACGGCAAAGTAGTGCAAGCTGGTAAAAATCTCAGACGCTGTTTCGGGCTCTTGTTTCCAGCATGCGTATGAACTGGCGTGTCTTTTCCTCTACCATGTTCGCCATAGTACCTTTCATGATTGTTGTTTTGGAATACGCGTGATTGAGTAGCTTCTTGCGATCCGCATGCGCCTTGGATGAGGCAAATGTGAATAGATTCTGTCGGCCGTAGACATCGAACATGCGATAGAAATCATCCCTCTCGAAGCCACTGCCTGCACCATATATAGTGCGCAAAGCAGCTAGATCATTGAAAGACACCTCGTTGGGCCCAATTCGGACAGCATTGCCATACTGCAAGTGAAGTTTATGGATATAGCTTGTCCGGGTACCTTTCCAATCTTCGTAGGCCAAACGCCAGCGTGTTACTGCAAAAGCCGCGGGGCCTGGGATGCGGGACAGTGGACTGGAGAAAAGAGGTGCATAGACTAGTTGGAACAGAGCTACAATCAATGCAACGGCAGCGAGGCATAGGAGCCAGAGGGCATATTTATCTTGAACGTCTATGCACAATTAACCGCTGTACAAGTAAAGTCTTCAAATTGCGCGAAGGAGGAATTACCCGCAGACACGTCGTTGTAAGTCATGATAAAAAGTTGTCCCTAGCGCGGTTTTGGCAGTGAAGCAAATCCTGACTTGGCTGTGTTGTCTTCCACACGAGAAGAGCATCTTACACACTTAAGAAATCATTATATCTTTAACGTAAGCCCCAAGTGTCCTGGTCAAAAGCTTGTCGGCCGGTCCGCCAACATCTCAGAGCATCCGCACGGCGCTAACAGTTGCAGATCTTTTCCCTTTTGGCCATTCATACTTACTTGAAAGTCACGACCCCAAGAAAACCATAAACTTCGTGTCAACAAAGTTTAACATAAGTATAATATAGGCGCGAGATTAAGCATTACTATAATAGTAGGCGTACTAGTATAAGAAGGGTGAAGAACTTTACGCGCATTTCCACACCTTTTTATAGTCGATAAAAAGGGGGGTTCACGTGGTAGCGTCGAAAATAATTAGTGAAACCTTACTAGCATTTAATCACAGGAGGTAACATTACACCAATTCACAAAATCCTTTTCATTCTAGAGCCCTGCTAACTTGCTTCAGGTCCCATATACGTCCTTAAGTAGGCTCGATTGGAGTAATCGGAGTTGTACCTTGAATAGCTCCAGGTTGATGGTTGTTTGGAAAATGTTCGCGAGTGGCTGGTGAACCATACGTGGATCGTTTGGCACATCCGCGATGGGCATGGGAATTTGCGACCCTTGTGGGATAAGGATAAGGCTGAAGAGGATAGGAGTACTGAGACGAGGTGGAAGGGCTATCGAGGTCGTTGGCTACATGGAGACCACATAGTACTGGGAGTTGTTAGGCGGGCACTAACAACCACGGACAGTGGTAACACGGAAACATATTCCTCAAGAATGAGGCGTATGCAGGTTGCAGTGCCATCCCCTCAAAACATCCCACCCCCACCCCGTAAAGACCTTGACGCGGGCCATGGAGACTACGCACCATCCCGTAGCCCTACACCCCCACAACAAGACAACAAGACAACTCAGACAACGGCTACCAGCGAGAAACAGATCTGCGTAGACAGCCCTCCACGGACGACGCACCCACTGATCAATATCGCCTCAACCGAGAGTACTCATACGAGCAGGCTCCGGCAGATTTGTTCGATATCTTCGGGCGAGCAGTTCGAGCCGAAATCCAAGGCAGACAACAATACGACTTCAATCTGACCCTTCCCGAGAACCCTTTCCGCGTTCTGAAAGCTCCGCAGGGCTATAGCGCTCGACCAGATAATGAATTCCCTGATCAACCCGTCTTGCAGTTCGGGACATGGATTACGTCCTTGCACGTCATACGAGCAGAAACCAGCGAGGTCGACAAGAACAAGATTGGGGAGGGACTCTGTAGATGCGACATAGCTGACGGAGTAGGGGACTGGTGCGGTTCCATAATTGTTGACAATGAATGGATTAAGGAGAAGGAGAAGAATGGAAATACAATGTGTGAATTCGTGGCTCTTTCAGAGGCGAAGGCCTTCACGGAAGATGAGTGTCCTGTTTGGACTTATTATATCCCGAAAGAGAGACATGAGAGTACGTGGGATTTGTTCTTCGTCCTGCTTGTGAGGTACTATCCTGAGAAGGGGCTTTACCAGCGAGTTGGGCTGGGGAAGGTTTATAGGGCTGCGTTCCGCTTGGATTCGGATGAGTGGAGGGAGATGATTCTTGGTTGAGAGTGATACCTGTGTATGTAGCAAAGGAAACTACCACAAAACTTAAAACCTTCTGCCTAGCAGATTCCTTCGAAATCTTTACATTCATGCATGGTATCTAATTTCCGATCCGGATACTTTTCATCATCTACCCAGAAACGCCTAAAAAGTCTCATATTCTTACAAACATTCAGGGCTCCGCACCTAGAATATCGCGGATTCCGATCAACTCATCCACTATACGCTCTTCTAATCGGGTAATGGCACCGTACGACAATGTACCGTGTTTTTGCTTCGCGAGTTCGGAATCCCTCACTCCCATTGGGACAATCTTCTCCCTCAAAATCGCCCGCGCACCTAGCCAGAATTCGACATTTTCTAGAACGGCAGGTGCATCCCACTTGACGTCTGGTACTTCTAAATCGGGAAAGCTGTTCAGGATATAGTTTAAGAGAGCCAATGAATGAACCTCTGAGCACATGCTGAGCGAAATGAATATCGTCTGGGCCTGAGACATTGTCCGGGAGGATTCAGGGGCCTCCAGGGCTTTCGAAGACTGATCCAGAAGGGGAGCAAATTGGTTCAGAAAGAGGGCTACTTCAACGGCAATCGAGGCCTGCACTGCATCCAGGAGATTCAGAAGCAGAGGTAGGATACCACGTTGCCAGATACTGTAACATCGCTGTAAACCGGCGCCTTCGGCGAAAGGACCAACATTGCCGCGACGAATGTAGGAAGTGATGTTTGCAGAGGCGATATGACCAAGTATGCCATCGATGGCTAGTTGCTCAGCCATAAGAGGCATGGTGGAGAGTTCAAGGAGGAAGAGGATGCTGAGCTCGCCATAGACTGGGTCGCCTTCGACCGCAAGACTATCAGACCAGGAAAAGAGAGTAGTAGCTACACGAGCTGTGCCGTTTGCGGCCATTATGGACACGATTTGAGATTGGCAGAGTTCGATGCCTGGGACACGCAGGCAGGATTGGAAAATACCAGTAATGAGGCCAATATCCTCTGGGGAGGACCCGGCAGCATTCTCATGGATGGCGGAGGCGATTTGGCGAAAACCGGTCGAAACAACGTACTTGATAACATCGAGGATGACGGGTATAATAGGAGCTGATTGTGACATCCGTACAGAGGCGTCAAGGTTCGCATTCACCTCGGTAGTATTAGGTGAGTGAGCTCGTATTGAGATGAACAGGAGTTTTAGTAGGGACCTGTAATATGGCGCATCTTCTTTCGCGAGTTCTCGGTCGAATGTGCCTCGTAGTTCACGGATTGTCTCCCAAGCTTTTGAAAGCTCAAAGTCAGCATTTGGAAGCCCCAAAATCCAGAATAAACTCACATTTCTTCAAGAGATGTTTCATTCCAGGATCGGTGCATTTCGCTTCAATCAAACGTTGTGTGAGTATGAGTGCGAAATCAGCGCGTTGGTGGCAAAGTCGTGAGAATATCTCTTCTTGATATTGGCTCCGTGAATTTGCAACCAGACAATCGATTGATGTTTTGATTAGTGCCTGCTGCAATTTCACATCTTTGGAAAGGTCAGTGCAGGTGGTCTCAATGGCAAGAATCTTCCAGCTGTGGAAAAGGGCCTGGTATTTGTTAGCCTCGAACTGAGCATTGGGGAGTATATTGGCTTACAATCTGCGCGTCAACAAGGGACAAGTTGACATTAGCAGTCTCAAATTCCAGCCGCAAACCATCATTCTTTCGTCCAGTCCAAGCTTGGTCAAGGCAGAGCATTTTATCAGCAAGTGGTAAATCATAGAAATAATCCTTCCCTACTTGACGATCTTCCAGAGATGTCCGTTTCAGATCCTGTGGAGTGCATCCAGGATAACGTGCCTCGAAGTTCCGCTTCAGTTGGGTATGTAGAGAGGAATTCAAACTCGGGACTCCTACAGCAAACCTGAAGTAATGCTGCAAGGTATCGTAGAGGTTTCCCATGGAGGATGGTGTTCCTGTCTGCCTTGAATGGAATAGATGCATCGCTAATAATTCAGCAATATAGGCCAGTACCTTTGTTTGAAGACAGGCATTGATCGAGCCTTCCAATTTTGTAGATGGCTGTAGTGGTCTGAAGGAAATCAAAGTCAGTAAAAGTCCCACGAAGCTTGAGACTTTGTACTTACGGAAGGCTTCCCACATATTCCAGTATAGCTTTGATAAATCCGCCATGTTTGGGCGATTCGTACACCGTCCAGGGCCAGAAATTCTGAGATAGTGACACAAATTCAAGTATTGGTAAAACTACACTCTTGTTGGGTATATCCTGGATACTTGAAAGAGTTTCCAGTGCCACGGTAAGAAGTGGCTTGTCCAAGGCAGGCGAATCACCGTTGCTAGGTTTTGATCCTACTGCGTCTCTAGGTGTCTTGCCGGTGAGCAGGTAATTGGCAAACCATTGTTGCTTATTGCTGACAATCATGGAGAAGAAATGCCATATTGCCGTTGCAGTTGCATCCCGAGTGAGTGGTCTGTCTAAGTCAGAAAGGACGCCTGCGAAGAAGAAGTTAGCTTTCTTTCTTTGAGGCAGAACGGGAAGGCAGCAAGGTCTCATGAGCCGTGACACATTCCCGGGGTTAAAGCTCTAGAAAAAGTACGGCTTCCGACACTTTGGGCCCTGGATAGCGAATGATTAGGGTCTTGGTTCTTACGGAGAAAGTTCTTCGCCGCATATTGGCCGAGATGACCCAGCAGTGACGGAGGCTCTGAGCCGTTGTTTGCGGTTATAATTAAAGCTTCAAACAGAGCAACGACATCTTTTCTATAAAGCTTGTCGACAGCGTACAAACGAGCAATGAGCGGCGCGATTTTGAAAATGCTGTTCTCCAGCTGAGAAACAGGCCGATTAAGGTAATTGCTAACCCGTAATAATGTCTTCGAGAAAATTAGAACGGAAGTGACTTGTGCTTTCCATAAGGTCGCCTCGTTCAAGAAAGTGTTAGAATCTGGCGTGCTGAGGCCGTCTAGACACGAGACTAGGAGAGGCTGGAACCTCAAGGAATTCGAAGAAGAGGCCAAAAAACTATCTACTATATGTGATGCAGATGGTATCAATATTCCGGTGATCCTAGAAGCAAGCTTGGACGCTGCTTTAGAGGCCTTGTCGGCCGATTTCGAGGGAAAGTCGACAGCTTCTGTCGTAAGTCTGCACATAGGTTATCAGCATGTAAGTTGCTCATGATCTGTGAAACTTACATATCGTCTATATTCTGAACAGGATCGGCGGCAGCTTCGATGCCAAAAACGTACTCTAGTACTTTGTTGAGCGTCGTTGATAGAGTCCAGGTCAATAGACGGCGATCGTTTTCGGTGACAAATTTCCAGGAGAAGGAGCTTTCGAGAACGTCAATTAGGTATCGACTAAATGAGAGGATGATCTTTGAAAGGATGAAGTCAGGTACACCAGTTCCCACTTCTTCGTGATCAGTAAAGCGAGCTGAAGCCTTGACTCCGCTTCTCCTTCTTATAGCATTCGAGGCAATATCCTCTACAAGAGCCTCATACAAGCGAGCACATGATATGAGAAAATCATAACGGCCCGAGACAAGCTCTACACCTTCCACAATTGTTGACAATGTGCCTTCCCCACGAGCGACTCCAAGAAGTCCGCTACGTGATAACAAAGGCCACACTCGGTCAGGAGAGATCGGAATCAATGCGTGAATGAAATGTACGCAGCTCACGAGCACACCCAAAGGCACATCAGATCCAGATACATTTGATTGTCTCTGGAGCTCTTCTTCGAAAATATCAAAGATCACAGTAATGATATCGCGATTGCGGTCTAATCCCGAGCTTGCTGATTCCAGGACGTGCCGAGCATCATCTCTGAAATTGGAATTGGTCACGCTTGAGTTTGAGGTGCTTAAAAGGAGGCTGGCGAGAATATCGATGACCTCGACGGTCGAATCTCGATCAATGCCGAAATTTGTTGTGGCATCTACTAAGTCGCTGGCTGTTAGGAAAGTCTCTAACAGTTTCCCAAAATACTTTAAACCAGAGTATTGGTGGAACCAAAATACTATTCTAGGTGAATCCGAAAGCATACGGCCAAGCGTCCCCGCAGAAACTATGAAGACGGATAATTAGCTTTGAAATACCTCCACAACTATTAGGTATCATCGACGGAGCACGTTGGGAAAAGAAAACAATGGATTAAGGGAGCAGCCGTGTCTCATTGGCTGGGGAAATTCGTGGGCTGTCTTACCACAGAAGTCCTTGTCCACCAATGTCAGAGCTGATGAACGGCTTGAGGGCATCGACCTTGGTCGTGGCGCAAAAAGATTCACTGCTCTCTTCAAAAGAACATTGTTGTTATTATCTTCTTCCTGCGTTGTCTCATAGTCAACAAACCCGTCAGGTAGCTGGTAAGTGAAGGTTTGTATAGCTTCCAAGATAGTGAGGGCGGATTTGGGTTTGCTCAAACACGACGAACAAGTTGAAATGGCGTGAATGATTCGAAGGAATGGCAGAGACTCGTATGGATATCGGGACCTTGCAGGTTCGAGAAATGTTGCAAGCAACTCCGGGTCCTCTAAGAAGGTTGCTACAGGATCAAAAGCACAGTTCAACTCCTTGGAGTTTACGAGATCCCAATAGTTCTGACCACCAGAAAGCGAGGAAAGTAGCGGCTCCAGAACTTCAGCCTGGTATTCGAGTCCACTAATCCTGCTACATTTCATGAGATCTAGTATGAGGATACGCATCATTCCACCGGTCCTCCTGGAAAAGAAAGCTTCTGAGGTGCTGCCGAGCCGTAATGCGAATTCATTGAGGCTTTCAAGGGCACGACAGTCGTCGGTAGCCGTAAGAATCAAGTATTCGATTGGGTTTTTGATTGGGTTTTCGTTTGGGGTTTCGGTTTTCATGATATCCTTGACCACGCTTTCGTATGGGTCAGAGGCTAAAGTGGCATCCGTAGCAATTGAAGATTCATGATCGAAGATCCTCGATTCGCGTTCATCAATTTGAGCAGCCGTGTTAGCGTCAACCCGCCCATGGAGCGTCTTCAGAATCAATGACCACGCCACCAGAACGGGACCAGCGGCGACACATCGTTTGTCAGCCGCATCAACAAGGATTTGATGGATTGCGACAAGTGTGTTAGTATTAAGTAAGAACCGAGACTTCGTTGAAGAATCGGATGATATTAGCGCCCCACTCGTTCGTGGGTCGTATTCGTAGAGAAAATCAAGAGCACTGCCCACATTTAGGATGCAAAGAGAGACCATCGAAGCGGCACATCGTAATGGAGGCAGTAAAATCTGAATTGATGGCTCTTCCTATGAAGAACAATTAGCAAGCCGGTCAACGATCTCCACACAGCGCAGAGCATTTTCATGAGCCCATACCGGATCGAAACCATCAAGGAAGTCATACGACCTCATAAACGTGAGCCATTCAAGAACGACGTCCGAAGATGAAACTTCCTCGATGAGTGAAACAGTTTGGAATACTATCTCCATCGTATGAGTCGCCTCTGTTAGTTGGTTTCGGATCCATTGGATCTCGAGAGCTGGCCACCCACTTCCAGAACTAATGTTTCGGAGGTTTTTCTCGATAGCTTTAAAACATTGCAGGACAAATTCATCAAGTTGTCCAACCTCTGTTGCCAATGCTTGTCCGTAGCTCTCTAGCCACGTGAGAGCTGCGCGAACACCTTTACCCTTGCTATTGCTATTTTCTGGGATTGCCTTCGTATAGCTCACAAATGCAGATAGCAAAAGCTCAACACACTTTAGGAGATGTCGTCGTTCGGAAAGATATGCCGTAAATACACGTTGACGGCGATGGTCCTCCGTATCGAATTCTGCTTGTATATCTGCTCCATCTCTACCACGCGAAGCGAGGGAAAGTGTAACCGGACCTAGAAGTTACCGCAGTCAGCGTTGCTCGAGAAGGAGTTCGGTCCAATGTCTCAGAACTCCCCAAACACTTGAAGAGAAGAGGACATTGGATCCTAAAAGTTGCTTACTAGTGCTATTTCCGGCTGTCTCGCGGATATTTGTCAATTCATCTTCGGAAAAGGGCGCACTAAGTCTGGCAGCTGCTCGGGACTGACACTCCACAACTACAACTCTTAGAGCTGATGTTTCGTCGATCTGTGCCTTTTCGCTCAACCATAACGCATCCTCCTTCACTTGCTTGATATCGAACCGCAGATTTGACGAAGGCGTGACATTGATTGCGGAAGATTTGGTTTCGAACGCAGCTTTTGTTTGCTGAGAGTGTGGGGGGAAGGCATCGAATGGGCGCGAGAGGAGTCGCAGAACAGCTGGGTCAGCAAGAAATCTCTGGATAGCGGGTTCTTCTGCGCCACCACTGCCCTCAATAGCAGAGGATACAGTCCTCCATGAGCTGTGAAATAATTAGCAAGCTTTAAAGGGTGAGCGGGGGCGAGATATTGATCAACAACTCACATTAATAGCTGTTCTCCAGTCAGACATTGATCCAGAGGAGGGAAATAGCTGGAGGCCGGGAGGGGCACCATGGCTACCAGCTTCAAAAGGGGCAGGCTTGGTGTGGTGCATGGAGGAAGTGTGGGTTGCGAAGGGACATTCAGATTGAGATTCTGGTCGTGGTAACTTTTTGTCTTCAGGGCGACGCGCCTGGAATAGCGCGCGAATGGTCCCAATAGTCGGCCGGATTATTTATTCCCCTCCCCTCCCTCCGCTCCGCCAGCGCACCAGCCAGCTAAAAGCTTACTGTACTCGTATCTCGTATCTCAATGGGGTAGTATACTCGAGCTCGAGTGTATATGTACAGTACGTACCTCTCCTCTATGACTTTATAGACCCCTTCACAATTATACTCTCCAGCAAAATGCCTGCCCTCGACCTAATTGATCATTCTCCCCAGCAACCCCAAGCTGCCCCCCCCCTTGCGAATGCTTCAAACGTCGTCATCATTGACAACTTCGACTCCTTCACTTGGAACATATATCAGTACTTCGTGCTTGAGGGGGCAAAGGTCGAAGTCTATCGCAACGATGAGATTAGCGTAGAAGAACTTGCTGCGTTGAGTCCCACCCAATTGGTCATTAGTCCTGGTCCTGGTCACCCGAGGACTGATTCGGGAGTCAGTAGAGATGCAATCAAGCATTTTGCTGGCAAAGTCCCTGTCTTGGGTGTCTGTATGGGGCAGTGAGTCACCAAAATTATATTCTTCAAACATGAATCTTCTAACTTCAATATAGGCAATGCATGATTGATTTGTATGGAGGAGATGTGAGCTATGCTGGAGAGATTCTACATGGGAAGACCTCTCCGCTGCGGCACGATTCCAAGGGCGTTTATGGCAACCTACCACAAGACCTTCCCGTTACACGATACCACTCACTAGCTGGCACACATCCAACTTTGCCCGAATGCTTAGAGGTTTCTTCTTGGATTGAGGTTGGACCGGATGGAGGAAAGGGCGCTATCATGGGAGTCCGACACAAGGAATATGTTGTTGAAGGGGTTCAATTCCATCCGGAGAGTATCTTGACCGCCGAGGGTCGGGTGATGCTCAAGAACTTTCTTCACATGCAAGGGGGAACCTGGGAAGAGAATGAAAAGCTACAGCAGGAGGCTGCTAGTGGAAGCAAGCAAGCCACCAATGGGGCAATGAAGGAGAATATACTAGAGAAAATATTCGCACACCGGAAGGCGGCAGTCGCAAAACAGAAGGAAATCCCCTCACAACGACCTAGCGATCTACAAGCTGCTTACGAAATGGACATTGCCCCTCCACTCATATCCTTTGTTGATCGTCTGAGGAAATCGCCCTTCCCTTTGTCACTCATGGCTGAGATTAAGCGGGCTTCTCCTTCAAAGGGGATAATATCGCTCTCGGCGTGCGCCCCTGCCCAGGCCAGAATATACTCTCTGGCTGGTGCAAGTGTCATCTCTGTCTTGACTGAGCCAGAATGGTTCAAGGGCAGCATTGAGGACTTGTGTGCTGTTCGACAGGCTTTAGAAGGAATGCCAAACCGCCCAGCTCTATTGCGCAAAGAGTTTGTTTTTGACGAATATCAGATTTTGGAAGCCAGGCTTGCCGGAGCGGATACTGTTTTATTGATAGTCAAGATGCTGGATGAAGCAACTCTGACACGACTTTACAAATACTCACAGTCTCTTGGCATGGAACCCTTAGTTGAGGTCAATACAGCTGAAGAGATGACTCTGGCTGTGAAGCTTGGCTCAAAAGTCATTGGAGTCAACAACAGAAATCTCACAAGCTTTGAGGTTGATTTAGACACAACCAGTAGACTCCTCGATCAAGTCCCCAAAGAAACCATCGTCTGTGCTCTCAGCGGAATTTCTGGACCGAAAGATGTTGAGGCATACCAAAAGAACGGAGTCGGGGCAGTACTTGTGGGCGAGGCATTGATGCGCGCAAAAGACACGGCAAATTTCATTCGTGAGCTCCTTGGCGGATCAGAGCCTGTCGCAAAATCTGCGCCTGGAAGCCTGCTTGTTAAAATTTGCGGCACAAGAAGTGCAGAAAATGCAGCAGAATCAATCAAAGCCGGTGCTGACCTTATAGGAATGGTTCTCGTTCCCGGAAGAGGAAGGTGCGTTCCTTACAAAGACGCCGTTGCAATCTCAAAAGTGGTTCACGAATCGCGAGTCACTACTGGAACCGTGGCTAGTGATCGTGTGGGCAATCAGGCATCAGATTACTTTGCGAATGCCGCGTCAAATATCTCAGGCCACCGCACACTACTCGTCGGGGTCTTCCAGAACCAGCCTCTCGAAGAGGTTTTAGAATTACAAAAGGCGTATGATCTCGATATTGTGCAGCTTCATGGCAAAGAGCCATTGGAATGGGCCAACATCATTCCTGTACCTGTTATCCGGAGTTTCAAGCCTGGCCAGCCTGGTCTTGGGCGAAGGGGATATCACACTGTGCCCCTGCTAGATTCAGCCTCTGGCGGCTCAGGAGTGAAGTTGGATATGAGTGAAGTCCAAGGTGTCTTGAGCAAAGACCAAAGTCTACGAGTTCTACTAGCCGGTGGGCTAGATCCAGATAACGTGGCAGATGCTGTACGAGCAGCTGGAGACCTCGGTGATAGGATCATCGGCGTTGATGTGAGCAGTGGAGTTGAGGAGGATGGAGTCCAAAGTATCGCAAAGATACAGGCGTTCATAAAAGCTGCCAAATCTGTCCGTTAGGAAGATAAATACCTTCAAAATAAAAGCTCGTCGACAACTACCATTTCTCTTTATGTATTGTCAAAAGTTTTGAATTCTGTAGACCTCATGGACTCTTCAAAGCATGAACAGGGGCTCGCAAATGTCTGTTCAGTAACGCTCGCCCATGTATCTCATCGGGTGATGTGGTCCTTGAATGTTCCCTAATTCATCAACACTTTCCGTTCCATCAACCAGCAAATGTTCATTCCGGAGCGAGCATCCCATCTACCGCATCTACCGCGAAGGTTAACGGTGCACGGGTTCAGCCTCAGTTTACTTTCCAGATTTCAACTTTCGGAGGATCAACTCACCTCCATTGCCTTCTTGGTCTATTCTTAGTCGTCATCGTCGTTGCTTCCTCATATGACTTACTTTCAACTAGATTCTTGCATACCTACGAATTTTTGCCTACCAAGTGAATCTATCAACATTCCATCTTCTACTCACCCTTCTTCCTCATCACGTATTTTCCCGCTCCACTCCACCCCAAAATCCATTTCTTTTCAATACGTTATTATCTAAGTCGGCTTGTAGCAGAAACATTTAGCCATACCATTCAATCTTATTCTTACACTACTTTTTGTTTCACTCCACCTCAATCCCAGGCACTCCTATCTTCTACAACACCCACCATTGTGGCAGCCAACAACTCGAAGACATCCAAATCTCAATTTGTGCTTTCTTACAAGTACGACTACTAGTCCAGCTTCGACCTCTTCATCTCAAATCCCGGTCCTCTGTGTTTCGTTCTTCAACTCGCTCGGCACTTTTAACCAAGTCGTTCGCGTGATTCCGCAATTGCTTCACTTCCTCGCATTGTAATCCTCGGATTCGATACAGCTCAAGATCATTCGGATTCAAGTCTCCTCGTAGTAATCTATTTGGTACGTTTTCACTTTCACTTTCGGGCTGTTCTCACTTTTTTGCGGCTCGTTGATAGCCCTTTCCTTTCCGGACCCTTTCGCTTACGTCGCTTACCCCTTTCCGCACCCTCATCCTTTCTGCCAACATCCGGCACTTCAACATTGTCATTCACTCTATTTACCAAACATATTATCCTATTATGTTGACTATCCCTTGCACGTCTAAGCATCTCTTGGATTTTGTCAATCAGCAAGCTTCATTTCCATCTGTGTTTATCAAGATGGGCATTGATCTGACATTAACAAATAGATTTGACCACTACCATTCCACCCTATCCTTAACACCGACTTGGTCGACTTCGACATGGCAGCCACAAAACCTGACCTTAAGAAGGATGCCAAAAAGACAGTCGCGGCTAAAACGCCCTTGGCTCCAAAGGCAATCTCGAAGCAAACAACAACTAAGCCCGCCGCATCGAAGAAGGCCACCCAAAGTCAAGTCCCACCCAGGCCACCCAGGCCACCCAAGAAGGAAAAGTTGATGAAACAGATTTTTAAGGGCTTCGTCATATCCGCTTCAGGCACTTTCATCAATTCCGGCAAGGCAGTCACTCATGAAGAACTTGCTCGCCATGTCACGAGCCACGGGGCGGAATACGAAAGCACGGTAACGAATGACTCAACCCACCTGATATGCTCCGTTGAGGATTATAAGAAGCAGACTGCCCAAGGTAAGCTTTTGGTTAGGCTTCTAGTACATTCATTAGATAACCTCCTCGCAGTCAAGAAAGCCTTGCAGCTAGGCAGCAAATGCGAAATAGTGAACTATGATTGGATCGTTGACTGTCTCGTGGGGCCCGGATTGAAAAAACGCTTGCTGGTCGCCAAAGGTTATACTCTTAAGCAAACGTTATTGAGATTGGAAAAGGGCAAGAGGAGCATTAAGGAGCACAGGGCAAATTTTGAGGATGGCGTTAAAGTTTCGAAGGAACTATGCAATAACAGTGAGTCCTTACTTTGTCCTATCTCCTTCAAATTTCTAACTGCTGACAACACTCACGGATCTCAATCACGTTTACTACGACTCGGAAGCGTTCGAATACAAAGTTGTTCTTACCCGAATCAACCTAGACGGCAAAGTCAAGACCGAGAAATACACGCTTTTCGTGAGTCCCAACAACCCTTTGTACAATCCATCCCAATACCAACTAACCCATCGTCAGCTTTTCGAGTCCAACGCTAAGCCAAATGTCTACATGTGCGGTGCGAAGCTCAGCAGCCCTGGTCGCCCAATCACTTTATACAGAGACAAATGCCGCCCCATGCCATTCTACGAAGCCTTCGGCGTATTCCGGAAGTTCTTCCACGACAAGACTGGCGTTGAATGGGACATGCGCCTCGAGAAGACGAAGAAAAACGAGGGATTCTTCGTCTATGCGCCCCCTGTCCTCGGTCGCCCCATTGGCTTCGTCTCACCGGGTTATATCCGTCCTGAGTTGAGGCCTGAACCCGAGCCAGAGCCCGAGCCAGAACCAGAACCAGAGCCCGAAGTGGCTGACACTCCACAGTTCAGAGTCGCGGAAGATGTTGTTTCTGATACTGATAGTGAGGATGACGATGAAGAAGAATCGGAGGATCATGGTTACAGCGCGATCACCAGCATGGAAGCTTCTCAGCCAGGTTATTATACCTCTGGCATGGGGTGGGAGACAGCCAACCCGATCGCTTCCTCTTTCCAAGCCATGACTTCATCTCCAGCTTAGCCTTTCATGGGATAAACTTACGGCTCAGCAATCGCCCTCCAGTCTGATCGCTAAGATGGCTTTTCGGGGCATCTAACCTTATTAGCAACCTCAGCAACCAATTGCACTCAGTTTTCTTGTCAAAACTCAATCAACATTCCTCCGCGGTTTGTGTCGAGATATTCGCAATCTTCGAAAAGCTGGAGACTTTCCAAAGTTGTGGTTAGCATCTCAATCACTCGGTCTACACACTCTTTCAACATCAGCAGCATGGCTTCTTCGTATTTGGGGCTTTCTTCTGGCGTTATATGTTCACTTCCTCACTCTACGTATCCTCAACGCCAGCGGTTTTGTTTCACTGGCTTTCAGCTCTGGGTATCTTTGCATATACGCTCAAAATTAGGGAGAAATGGTTCGGTGTGGAGGATAGTAAAACATTTTCCTTTTCAAAAGTTTCATTTTATTTCATCCCATATCATTCAACATCATCACATGGCAGTCAAATAATGCAATTCAACATTCTAGCAGGCCTGGCAATGGCACATAACCCAAGCAGATAAAATACAATCCAATAATCTCATCGAACGCCTTGCTGCCTTTGACGTGGTATCTTTGAAACGTGCTTTATTCAAGCCCAACCATCAACTCCATCCCAATCCAATAGTCTAGTCATATTTTCAACGTTATCCCCTTCCCCCGTACCATCCCTAAAACCTCAACTTCGGCCCCACGAAAACCAACGCAAAAGCCAGCACCGCCAACCCCGCAATCCACGCATATAGCAAAATCCTCCCCCACCACCCCCTCCCCTCACTCATACTCCGCAACATACCCATCTTCCGACTCGCCTGCTCCAGCCCCGTCGTATTCTTATCCATACCCTCAGCAGCGCGATCCACGATATCTTTCTCTGATTCTAGCGAGCTGGAGAAGGCTTTGGAGGATGATTTGAGGGCGGATGCCATGTTGAGGAGGGAGGTGGTCAGGGCTTCTTGCTCGGTGCGGTTGTGTGTTAGGAGGGCTTCTGTTGTGCTTGTTATTGGGGGTGAAGTGGATGTTGCGGATGAGGCGCCGAGGAGTTCGGAGCGTGCTTCGAAGAGGGTCGGGTTGCGTGCGCGGAGGGTGGATTCTGTTTCTGTTTGCGGCTGGGGTTGGGGTTGGATGGACGGTTGGGAGTCGAGGGGTGAGGTGGGTTCTGGGGCTTGGATTGGAGAGGGTGCTGAGGCGCGCGAGGGTGATGAGGAGGGTGTGTTTGCGCCGAGGAGGTCTTCGCCCTCGGATGAATCGCCTTCTTCTAGGGCCTCGTCGTGGTTGTCAACCTAGTTTGCATCAGCTTTTGCCTCCACTACCTGTAGGTAGGAAAGAGGAAACGCACGTCTTCATATTCTCCCAGTCGCTCCTCTAACCGCAATATCAACTCCCGCTTCCTGAATAGCTCCGCCTGTGTCTCTTGCTTCTTGTTTGGGTTCTTGATATTCAGGGCTACCTGCTCCAGCTCGAGCAGTAGACTGTTGGCGTATTCAATACTCTGTTCGAATCATCAGCCTCCTATTGACTATCCTGGAAATTAAAGGCTGAATGTACCGTTCCGAGCTTCTCTCGCTCGATGCTGGAGGTGTGCAGTTTAGATTCGGTAGCTTCATTGGGAATAATGAGGGTTTGGTGAAGGCGTGTGAGGAGTCGTGTTAGGGTTATAGTGGTAGGGTCTGAGCCACTGGCTGCTATCGAGGTTCGTGCCATTGTAGAAGATTGTGTTCTTGTTCTGTTTGTAGGTGGAGGAGGGGAAGCTTGAGGTGAGATAAGTACCGATGTTCATGCACCAGATGGGTGTGGCTTGATGTGGCTGAAATCGACCTTAGTCAGCCACTAAAGTATCTTCTAGGACTTGACCTCATGTCTCCAGTTCCATCTTTGCAATAATACTCATAATTCTGTTGCAAGATGTGCCAGGGCGCTTTAGATCATGTTCTTGGTTCCGAAAAAACGATATCAAAGAGTTCAGGATGCAAGTGCCCTACTCTACGTAGCACGTTCTGTTTTACAATAAGTCTGTTCTTGATAGCACTACTGTAACTACCATTTCCTTTCTTTCCA
This sequence comes from Lachnellula arida, assembly GCA_007821475.1. Taxonomy (NCBI): domain Eukaryota; kingdom Fungi; phylum Ascomycota; class Leotiomycetes; order Helotiales; family Lachnaceae; genus Lachnellula; species Lachnellula arida. Next base: position 1,241 of record QGMF01000471.1, on the reverse strand, counting down.
CGTCCATGTTCCCTAATACCTATTTGATATCCATTGAACCTCTTGCTTCCTCAGCGCGAAAAACTATTTTAATCGTTTTACATCCTCTTCAGTAATGGCAAATATGTTATAGGCAGCGTTGTCCCTCACTTGGCGACAGGCAGCTGCCAGATCTGCCCGGAGAAACTACAAGCTGGGTATCATGTCCCAAGTAAAGGGTAAGTCATCCAACGTCGTTAATCAAATTGCCCATTGTCAATTCTTTGATTCAGATAAAGTGCCAAATGAATGGCCCACACCCATCGTGCAGTAGCTGCAAAGCCCAGCCTTTCATGTACTGTGAATAAGAGCCTCCAGATGCTCGTAGAGAAATGATGCAGGGTGGGTTCAAAACTATTACTGAATCATAAGGTCTAATTGGACGCTCAGTTGAAAAAGCATATGGAGCAGACGTGTGAGAATGAAGAGAGTCTGAGGTTTCCCCTCGAGGTCAGTCACCTGATTGCTGCGACAAATTGACGATAGCGCATGCGTATTAAGAGTATCTTTGTGAGGGAAGTAGCTATTCCATTACGTGCTAAATTAATTGAGTGCTAAGAGGAGTGGACGTTGGTGGGAATATTCTGTGTTAGCTTTTTACTCTAGTATATTGTCGGAATTTTGAGAGAATTCTAGTCCCAACCAGATAATGTTTTGGGCACACGACTCACGACACAATATCAAAACGTGGAGGCACAACCCTACTAACTTTCATAGATTTTAATGTGGGATAAGTTCGATTTTAGTGATTGTAAACTTTCGCAATGGAAGCTCAACCTCTCCTTCTGCTTGCTCTACCTTTCTAAGGCTTTCTTGCAAGGCAAGGTCAAACAACAAATGCTACTCGACGAGAGTGCACATTCACAATTCATAATTTACCTCTAGTCATAATCTTAAAGACCTCCGCGCTCTGATATCCATGATCGTGGGAATGTACTAGAATTCGGACGGGGAATTTCAAGTCCATTGATATGGCTCAACATGCTTATTGAAGACAGTCAGCCCCACTGCGAACCTTGCTGATGTGAATGAATGCGAATATGACTTGGTCAAGACTGTTATTGTAGCAGGCTATGATTATACTCCTTGGCCATTGCTCCGAATAACAGCTTCGCAAGCATTCTTTCGAATAACTGCTGTATTTGCATTCATACACCTTCAGTCCTCCTATCCCCCTCCTCCACCCCCTCCCTATTTATTTCCTTCTCCCTTCTCCCTGCAAT
>QGMF01000470.1:0-29995 GCA_007821475.1 Lachnellula arida | reverse complement strand
CATCACCACCATGGCACCAAATTTGGCAGTCTCAACGCATGAGCTTACCGAAAATGTCATCAAAAGTAAGTTGCAAGGTGAGCGAGGGCCTACTGATGAGCAAACAGCCAGTATCGCCCGCTGTTCTACTCGTACGATACGCCGCCATCGACGCAACGTCCTCCTCTAAGGATCAACAAAAGCTCCACCAAATAGTGCTGGCAGACCTAAAACTATCACACCTCCTACGTTGAGTGCTTTGTGCGACAAGCTCTCCACCGCTCCCTGTATGCGCCTTAAAAAAATGGTCGCCTTCCTCCGCAGCGAGTTCGAAGTCGAATTGACTCCTTACAGCATCCGCAGGGCTTTACGGGATGTTACCTACTCTAAGAAAATTACACAGAATATCGCTCAAGAGCGTAATGCAGACCTACGAGACGACCATATGCACGAAGTATCCTCCCTCCGCTCATATCAACTTGTCTTCCTAGACGAGTCTGGATTGGATAAATCGATTGGGAACCTTACCAAAGGTTGGGCTCCTAAAGGGAAGCGGCCACGTCAAGTCAAGCGATTTCACCGTGGTCAGAGATACCAAATTCTACCTGCCTACACCCAAGATGGCATCCTACATTTCCGAGTGTATAAGGGGTCAACGGATACCGAGATCTTCGAGAACTTCATCGAAGAGCTGTTGCCGTACTGCGGGAGCTGGCCCGAAAAATACTCTTTGTCCATATTACTAACGGTGTTTTGTTCTCGTGAAGTAAATGATTACCAACTTTTGCATTGGATACCGCAGAGATTCCTTCTTGCTGTGGCAAGAGCATCGTCGATAGTTTCTATATAGGCTATCTTGCTGAGAACCCCGATAATGGGTGTGAGCCACTCGGAAAGCAAGGTGCCTGTGGTGCTCTGTTTAGATTGACTCTGGAATCGTATGGATATACCTTCGTCGCAAAAGGGACTGTAACGGCATATAAAGCAAAGTTGAAGCACGAAGGCTTGGTTTATCGACACTTGGAGAAAGTTCAAGGAGAGCTTATACTAGTCTATCTCGGGAATATCTCTTTCGTCCGTTCTTACCTTCTTGACTTTGGGGTCAGAATAGTTCATATACTGCTTATGTCATGGGCAGGTGAGCAGGCATGGAAGGATTTGGTTTGGAGTTTAGGACATGATATAGTCGAAGAAATAACCCGTGCAGTTACAAGGCTGCGGTACCACGGAGTGGAGCATCGGGACGTGCGGCCGCCGAACGTGCTTTGGAATACTGAAGGAAGACAGGTGATGCTTGTAGACTTTGATCGTTCAGAGATCTTAAGGCAGATGCCGATTCTCCAGGAGACATTGCCTAATCGGAAGCGGAAGTTGATGTCAACCAGTCCAATATTCGTTCTGGTGGCAATTTCCAGGCTGCATCTATCACCTCTGCTACGGAGAAAGACTCGCCTGTTGTTATAGATGATCGGCAAGATGTTTTTTAGCCAGTGCACAGAGTTGATCAATACAGCATTTAACACAGGGCTCCCTGCGAACCTTACAGCCGACGATCCCAGCCTGTCCTTTGCTATGAAAGGAGATTCTAAGAGAGTCGAATCGATTCCTTGTCTACATACATAAGCAACCGTGCTATCCAGACGAGAAATAGAACTGTGACATAATGTTTGTCAACACCATCGCGCGATGCAAAATAACGCCGATAACGGGCAATGAGAAAATTTCGAGACGGATCACGTGCATAGTAGTGAATAAGCGAAGGCAAGGGTTGGGATTATAACTAGCCTTAAATGGTTAGAGCCACTTGAAATGTGGGTCACAAATAAGAACACAGAGTGTTCCGAACTGAAGCCGATCTCGAACTCTACTATACTGCTGGCCACTATGAGCTATTGGTAGTAATACAGGATTGTGAGGACATCTTCGTGGTTGTTATCAACTATACTAACTACGTCGCTCGTGGCCTGACTAGCTACCATGACGCTGACATTTTCACATCGACCAAGTCAGCTCGACTCTGTAAGTCTCAAGTTGCTGACCCTGAACTTCCCTAGTTGCTTGCAATAAGATGGGAACAATTATACCGCAGTAAGATTTGGCACCCCGGAACCGCTTGCAACGTGGTAAGATAAACGCTGTAGGATCATTCCATAGTAAAGACATTGGGGTGTCACTTATAGGCGGCAGCGAGTATCGCGGGATTATCGTAAGGTAGGATAGGGCTTAGGGATAGTAAGTTAGTGGGGACTAAGCTAACTGTGACAGGGAAGGAAGTTATCATTGAGAAGTTGCTCGCATCTCTCAAGGGTGGTAAGGAAACGTTAGCTTTAGCTTCTGAGCGCTATGCTCGGGGACGATGATATTTTGTACAAGTATTGTAAAAAGTAAGCTTCGTCTGTTTACTCTATTTTCCTGTACTTCTTTTCCATTATTTAAGACTTTTTCGCTAACTTACCACTCTATAGCGTCATATCCCGAATAACACTTTTGTACTGAGATCCAGGTGATCATGAATCTCTAGGGCTTTATTATGCAACCCTGTTTCCTTACCACCTACCGCGGCCTGGACCTTTTGCAACTCCTCTTTAGCCGATTGCAATGACCCTTATAAATCCGCACTTTTCTACCTGCGTTGGCTTGACAATAACAAAGTTTTTGTTGCCTATACTCTTGGTCTAGCTGCCTTTTTCTTAAGGTTTTGAACGCAGCCGACACAATTTCGTTATCCGGGACCCGATCTAAGCGGTGCTCCTTATTCAATATGAATTTGCAGAAAAAAGCTCAGGTTCGGCGACTAGCAGTATAAGACTAAAAGCCTTGTGCTTCGGTGTCGCAAGCGTCGTGAACAGTCTTAGGCTATTAGATGTAGCCGAAAATTTTCTATCCTTCTAATTCTGACCCGCGCAAGAGCATAACAGGATGATTGTGACAGCTTTCAACCTGTGGTTGCTTCTCAAATACTCCGCCGGCAGATTTGCTGCAATACTAGCTAAGAACTATGCAGAATAAAACTCCTTTGTAACCAGCTCAATATGCCTCCCGTTCTCCTCCTTTTCTTCAATATCCATCACAACCCTCTCCTCGTCTCAGCCTTCAGCTCCGTGGGACGATTGCTCTTCTCTCGCTCAACTTAATGCTTGTACTCGATCAGATTCGGAAATATTAAGCCGTAGAATCGAATTGTGAATTCGATGACTTGAATAAACCGGCGCTAAAGAAACCGAAGATATAAAGTCTTTGTAATAAGTATTTCTTCTATGAGTGCATGAAGTTATCAAGGAATCTAGGCAGCAGACTGCGGGATGACGGCTTGAGCCGCCGCTGATTGGAGGAGGCCGTGTTATGTCCCTGATATGTCTTTCGAATGCGGTATTTGCCCATGTTCTGATACCCGTGGCGCAGCCTCTTCGCTACATTAGACGCCATTGATGTAAATTGCGATTCCGCCGAATCTGTGAATTTCAAATTTTGAGTGGTTGAACGGCCATTACTAGAAGTAATATAGCGCTGGTTTGAGTTGCTGGAGGTCGTGTTTTGCTGACGCAACTGACTAATCAACCCTGAAAACATATCGTTTACCGATTTTCCTGTTTTGGATGATATCTCGATAAAATCACAGCCAAGCTCTACAGCTAGTGTGCGAGCTTCTGATATAGAGACTTGTCTTGCAGGGAGGTCTGTCTTGGTGCCTACAATAGCAATCGCTGGCGGTGACTCTTTTGGCGTTCTCAAACAGTCATCTTTCGTTACGTTTTGTCTGACGGCGTGTATTTGGTCGTAGAGGTGGCGAATTTGTAAGAAAGACAACCTTGAGCACACGCTATAAACAATTGCAAATCCATGCCCACTTTTGATCCATTCGGGTGCGTAAATATCATAATAGCTGCCACAGATCCCATCCTCAATACCCGCCGTGTCTAAGACAGCTACTATATCGGATGACTTGCTTATCGGTTTGGTATACTGATCACAGAATGTCGGATCATACTATCATTTATTAGTAATAGTCTTCATGCAGCATCATGAGAACAGGCTATAGGCCGCCAAAGAATACTAGAAGAAATAGCTAGTCACCTCTGTAATGAAATAATCGCAGAAAAAGCGTATCGCTAACGCTGTTTTACCAGCTTCCTTGCTACCTAACAAAGTGATTTTATATTTCTGCATTGCTTTGAGATCGGCGATGTTGGAGATCGCGAGTATGTAATTCATAAGATTATCTTGCCACCAAAGGTAAGCGTGACACTTAGTTAATACTGATAATTACATACTAGGAAAATTTTCTATAATAAACTTAACCTCTTGGCAATATTATATATCTTTTTGATGACTCTTTTGTCACAAATGACACAAAAAAGCATATTATTGCTACTAAGGTCTCGTCTTAAATACGCAAGGAAATAAGATGACCGAAATCATTATTAATAGATAGATTAGTCTGTTACTTAGTCAGCTATCAACTAAGAGCTAGCCGACCAAAAAGATCTTCAGGACAGCTTCTCCAACTTTTCCAACTCGGAGGACGAGGATTCTTCGGATCTTGAGGACAACTTTTCCAACTCGGAGGACGATGACATTATGGGTATAGAGGACAAATCTACTGACTTTGGGGATGAATCTCCCGTTCGAGGAGAAGTGACGCCAAGCACCGATATTAGTCCGCAGAACACTTGCGATATTGCACCTCAACTAGAGTCGCAACCTCCCTCTCACGATCGACTGGTGGCTGAAGTGACAGGCATATATCCCGCACTATTCATGGTTGAAAATAAATGCATCGAAATCGACAAAGAGCACGGTAAATCAAGACAAGCGGATTCGGGAGGTCATCTTAAACTATCTGACTATCAATGTCTGGCCTTGATCGACCTGCACCGTACACAGCTCTTTGAGATTCTTGATATTATCTTTATATCTCAGCATCCTGCTGCGAACCCTTCCTTGCATAAATTCGCATCGCAACAGAAATTGCCTACTAGAATGTTTCGTCATGGCATTCAACCATTAGTGGACCTCCTCTGGGATCACTCTCCAGAATCGAGTTCTAATTTGATGTCTTTCCTCCGTCTTTCATATTCGGTAGCTGCTTTGTCTTACGAGACAGCTCCTAAACTAAAGGCTACGTGGATTGAATTCCTTTATGAACTCGCCCAGATTTTCAAAGATGTCGACACTGAAGGTAGAGCAATTTGGGAAAAGCGGATTCAGTATTGGAAATCTCTACGCGATCTGGATGTAATGGGCATTCTTCAAGCCGACTTATCTGATGTTATGTTGCCCGACGCGTTCTAGTCTCCACTGGCAACCCTCACGTCCGAAAGAAGCTTCAAAAGAAAGACTGCCAGAAGGAGCAATTCCACAAGATTACGCGTTGGCTGGCACATACCAACGCCACCGCAGACCCCCCACAAGCTTCCAACGCCACTGCAGACCCCCTATACCTCCGAATACCCTCATCCAACGTCAAATCGTTCAACACACAGGCAGAGTTGGAATGGAGGCATAGGTGAATCGACAGCAGAAGCTAAGCCCGTTTAGGACACCTGAAACATTTCCTACGAGAGTATTTGAGAGCATTTTGCGCATGGATTTGGAGCACTCGTTGCAACGCTTTCTTATTAGTTTTTCGATCTTATCTTGCGGCCGCTAGCGCGATCGCTTCTTCGCGCGCGTCATGTATCACCATTTTCTTATGTCATCAGGCTTATGCTACACCTGTGATACCAACAGGATGGGTTGCATTATATAGGGGTTTCAGTCTTACTTCGCAAGAATATATAGATTGCCCTTACTCTATTCACCCTTAACTTGTGCTTACTCATATCTCAACATTGCCGTCGTGACTAGCTAAAGATATTGCCTAATCCTTTTACTAAAGCATTACAGTTATGCCTTATAAATTCAATGTCGTATCGCTTGATCGAGAATCATTGGGGTATGGAGGAGGGCGTAGAGTAACGTGTCAGATCGAGGCGCGGCGTGAGAGAGCAAAAAGTCTGAGGATAAATGGTGGGGATGGACATCAGGTACAATGGGGCCGAGGGAACCGTCACTTCGCGCCTAGGTCGGCGGTCAATAGTCATTTTAAGAACATCATGCATTTTCAGGAGTCACGCGTATATCTATGTTCGACTTTCGGGCTTGATAATAGTTTGTTAGACACCTTGGATCTAGGGACATCGCTGGTACGGCCATGTATACGCCAAGGTAGATTGATGAGAGACGAGAATTTGAATACATTATACGCTAACATCTGCCCACTTGTACGCGAAATCCTCCAAGCCGTCCAGAGCAGAATAAGCAAAATACTTGTAACAACTAGGCATTCCCGCATCGTGAGTATTCCCTTCAAAGAGTCTGCTTTTGAAATAGTCCTTGGTGCGCTCATTGCCTTTCTCGTTACTGTGGCCCAGCATCTCTTTGAGGAAAGCGAGTATCGGGAAATCTGGTCGGGCATCTTGGGTCGTGTTGAGACTAGCGTCATAAAGGCTAGTATAGTCGTTGTTAGCTTCGCCTTCTAGTAATGAATCGCAGATCGTGTTAAGGAAATCTGGCTCTTCAAGTAATTGCTTGAGTGAGTCGATTATTCTCTCAAAAACTCTGGGTGCAGAAGGTCCGCCGTATAAACAACGATCGAGCTCTGTCACTTCAGCTCCATCCATTTCGGACCCTTCGGCATCTTCGTTTTCCTCCGTTGATGCTTGCTCGTAGCGCCATAAGGCAACCAGAAGAAGTGCAAGCTCGGCACAATGGACTTCGTTATTTGGTAGCATGGATCGAAACCTAACCATGACTTGCTTGTGATATCGCCAGCCATTAATCCCTTCGAGCCATAATTTCAAGACTCCCTGCTGGACCGTTGGAAGGTATGCGAGCATTACAAGCACATTGTTTTTGGAATCTCGGAGACGAGGGTGCAACTCGTAGAATGCCCTGCCGAGATCTTCAGTCACTACTAAACTCGTACACGAGAGCGACCGTCTTACCGTATCTTAGGAATAAGGATGACCATCGAATCGTGGGTGACCCCAAGGTGCGTTAATCCTATCTCCCGAGCTTCGGTGGATACGTGAAGCACAGATGGGATGCCAGACGAGTGTATGAGGCAAGCTTTCTTCCAGATCTCGTGTTGAAGCTCAAGGGGGAGCTTCGGAAACAACGTAAAGTTGTCAACCTGTCGAGCAAGGTGGATGCGGGGCGATGCTTTACCCTGACCACAGAAACTTGCCTGAGAAATGGACCGGTGCGCGGCAGTTCCTTTTGTTCGCTCTAGAGCCCAAGAGGAAGAGGAAGACGTTGTCTGGTAGGGTAAATATTGATGGCCAGCTAAATACAAAGGTTACCAATAAAAAGCTCCCAGAAATTCCTATACCATGACTTACTCATCACCGTTTTCACTGCCTTCCCCTCTAGCTTCCCACTCGGCCCTGCACTTGATCCCTGTGCTCTCTCCAGATATCCCACTATCATTTGATAGTATTCAAGGATCTTCTTAGGTGCGTTTCCTGATTGCCGTAGATCTCGAATATATGGATACATAGGTGGAAGACAGGCACGGTTGCTGGTCACAAATTCTCTACAACCAGCAAAGTTGCCCTCTGGGTTAATGATACCCCAAACCCGCGAAGGCTTCCGAGGCCAATACCTCGATTTGTTGAGTGCCAAGCCTATTGCTGTAGCAGAAAATAAGTTTCCCAGGCGGACGAAATTCTAGTGAGGTTAGCAATATATGCTAGAGAGGGATATATCTCAATATACTTCTGCAAGTTGTATTAAGTAAGTCGTCAACCTCTTATTTGCACTCAAACATGCAAAGCAATCATCAGCGAGATCTGACCATGCCTTGCCAACATCTTTCAGGCAGCCGTCCTCCGAGAGAAGGTTTGTGATAGAAATGTCCAAGAAGAGTGTCGATACAGATCTTGTAATTGACTCTGCTAGGTCTTGTGGATTTTCAATCTCAGAAGGAAAAGTCGGTCGCGAAAGGTGCGGGCCATTTTGGATCGGGCTCGTGTATAATTTTCAATCTGAAACGTGTGTCTGAGATCGAGAGCTTCTGAATGATGGCCGAAAGGCCAAAGCACCGCTCTTCAAGCTGTTTTGCTGTGTTGGGGGATGATATGCTAGGCTCGTTGAATTGCTGCGCGATCGGCTCGAGGAAAGATCGAAGGGCTTCAGATGCATCTGATGAAGTATCGTAGGAAAGCGCGCTTGCTATAATCCAGTATACCAGAGGTTGCTGCTTTTCGAAAGTTATGTAGGATGCTGTGTGGTGCGGATCAATCTCGCTTAACTTGCGCTCCTGTCCCCCTTTCTTCTCGCTTAAGAAGATGATTAGTAAGAACTTGAAAGCCACTCTCTATCGTTATCATTTCTCTCCACTTTTGAATGAAAATAAATTAAGTTCGTGTGAAGTCCAAAAACATTTAGAGTGAGGCGGCGACTAACACTTCGCGCAGCAAAGCGATTTACATACACCGGAAATGCATTTGGTAGTCTTGCGTATATTGTCCGCAATCCTTCGCATTGTAACTATGTCATTCCGCTTTCAAATCCCCGATATCCTTCTGCAGGAGCTTGTTATTTTTTTCCAGCTTATCATACTCTTTCTTACTAGCCTGAAGACAGTCCAAGATCTTTTGCCTAAATTGCCGTGAATTCTTTGCATGTCTATTTAGTTTATATTAGCTAAATTTCAGGGATTTAAATTTAATATAAATAGGTATATTATTTGGAAAAGGAGAAGAGGGACTTACTCGTCAAACTGAGCCCAAGTATCCTGATATATCTTCTCTAAATCCTGCTCGCTGCGCCTCGGGCTCATAGCACGGGCATCATGCTCGTCAAAGACCTCGTCACCGCGGACTAACTCGACCTCGATAGTCTCGCGGGGGATGATCATAGTGTCGCTTGATTTACGCGATGTCATTCTGGGCGGCGGGGTTTCAAGAGTGTATCTTCGGCGAGGTTAGGGACAGCAAAGGCAGACATGGTTAAAGTTGGTATATGGTTATTCTTACGCTTTCCGCTGAGGTATCCAGGTTGGAGTTATGTCTGGTGGGCGACAATCACCACATTGTTGGTCAGGTCTAGAAACTGTAAGCATGTTTTTACCAGCTCAGAGCATTAAAGTATTACTTGTGTATAGATTGGCAAACGGCAGGAGGAAAGCGTCGCTGAGTTTGGTAATTGAAAAGAGGACAGCGTTTATGAGTAAAATACTCATAATCGTCACACCATGCACAGACTATATAACGGTTATGCCCGCATTGATAAGAAACGTGTTTGAACCAACACATAGTGAGATTTATTAGTGAGAGGATAAAGTGAGGCGAACCAGCGTAGCAGTGGTAAGAAGGTAGGCGATAAGCAGGGCGTAAGCAGGTTGCCTTATTGGATACCTTCTACTTATACATTGAATTGAGTCCCCGCAATGCGAGGCCGGCTAGTCGAGACTTGTCCTAATCAAGTATGCTTTTACTAGTCAGAATATCCACAGGCAATTTGTAAAGATCCCCTGAGGGTTCTTTGCCGGTCCGGCTTTTGAGGTTACATCCGCTTCGGGGTTTCCATAACCTAGATCAATATTCAGGACGCACTTGGAAGAAGCAATATGTGGTCAGCATCGCGGGTGTCTCGGCTTCCATAATGCAGTACCTAAACGTGAACCCTGATTCCTGTACCCCTTTTGCCAAGTAGCAGCCCATCCTCCCTATTACCTGGTCGCCTGATCGCCAATAAAAACCCCTCATCCAACTTGCAGCTTGCTGAGATGCTTGACAATCTCCACACTTCTCTAGTATGGTTAGTTTCAGTTCCCGCGGCTATTACTTGCTTTGTACCTATCCTCGGTCTTAAAAGCCCCTGAAAAGTAATAACGCTTGCGGGTGTGTTCATAATTTTGATACCAGTTCTTCACGATGTAACGTGTGTGTTTGCAAATGAATGTATATTTGATGAAGTCGCACATAATGGTAGGTTGTAGTGGGTCAGGAGAGACAAGAAATGGAAGGTATATTTTTTGGCGAAGGAATATTAGCTTGGACTGATAGAACTAGTGTTTACATTCAGCACGTTCTACCGCTTTAATGTACTTTCCTCCACTATCTATCCGTTCTCCCTTCCTTGCTACGGTTTCATGGTAGACCCCTTCAACCTGGCATCGTCTTGCCCGCTGGACCAAGCGCTTTCACTGTTAAATCCGATGGTGTACATGTTAGACTGTCATTTATATTAGTGAAGTTTATTCAATCCAAGGAGAAACTTACCGATTAAATCCGATGGTGTTAGAACTACAGCGAACGCCAACCGGAATGCCCATCGCATCGCACCCTCCTTGATGCTCGTGAGGAGTTTCTCCTTGACTGTTGTCCTCTTCCGTCACTTTTCGCTTCTCAAGTCTTTCTTTGGCTATGTTATGGGTCTTGTCGTTTTATGTTTTGTATAATCTTCATGAGATGGAAATCGGATTCATGTCAAGGGTCCCGATCAGGTGACCTATTTTATGAATTGTACATTTTATGAATATGTATAATTAATTCTTAAAGCCAGAGTTTCCTTAGGATCTCTTTCCTCACTTGTAATCAATCTATTTACCCAAGTCGCAATTGTCCTTCAACTTGCACTTGTTTCCTCACACTTCACGGCAGGTGGGACAAGTGAAAACCATAATGTAGAAGAGCGATAGAGTTGGGTTGGTCTTGGGCTGGGCAGATATTTATATAGAGGCCCTGTGTTAATGTTCTAAAAACTGATCTGAGCCTGGGTAGATTCGCAGAAGTGTGTGCTCTACGTGTTCTAGATGTGAATATTTAATGGGGCCCAGAACACAACGGGTTTTGTAAGTGTCTAGCTATAAATTAATTACACATGAAAGTCACCTCCTGTTCCTACTACTTCCTTTTTCAATCGCCACCTGCCCTTTCACCGAGCAAAGGTCCTTTGCATCCCGACCCATCTTCTGGAGCTCACTTCTTGCCGCTCAAAGTTGCAGCTGGAAGAGGTATAGTGCCATTTATCACCCATTAATGTGAGGGTGCCTACATGCATACTGGTCTCACATGAGATGCCGCCTCATCCCCGCGGAATGTTCTGGTTCCTCGCCGAGCTAAAGAGAATCCCTGAACCAAGGTTGGATGAGACATGATAGCCGCTCGAAGACCAATGAATTCAAAGCCACCTAGGTGGTATGCTTCACGTTGCATCCTTTCGGGAGGGCTGTCCGTTTACTGCGTAAGGATCAATGCACTTGGTACTCGATCGACACAGGCTTACATGGCGGTCTCAACCAACCGAATTATTGTCTTGAATGATGCGAAGCATTACCTGAATTCGATTGCTACGAAGTAATTTGATCAAGGGTGTGCATGGCTTTTCTCCACTATATCGCGGCGTTCAAGCCCCCATATAGACTTGCTCTGCAGCGGAAGGACCCCCGAGGAATATTAAATCCGAGCCCTGACCCGGACCAACCAACATATTTAAGATGTGTGTAACTTTATTTACTTTTACATCTCTGATGGGAATCCGCTTCTACTTTCGAAAATCTTATACAGACAGACGGGACCGTCGAAAATCATGGATATCAAATCCCTCCTCTGTTCCTCAAGTGAACCCGATCAAAAACACTTAGTTCCTTCCGCTACCCTCCTGCTCTCAAGATATGCATGGACTTATTTCCCTGCCACCACTGCTGCACACTTTGGACACTAGCCAAAGATTCGACGGAAAGTTGTCGTATTTGTTGGATACAGATTCCGCCCCGAATGAACCAGATCGAATTGCCTCGCAACCACCGCCATCTCGGATATTTGCAGATAGGAATGCAGAATGTGTACGAAGTCCGCAGTACGATTGTCCTCTTAAGTTGAATACCTTCGGCCGTTGTCCCACTGCATGAATGGCGCGACCATCTCAAAGGGGAGAACGGTACTCTCTACATCGCCGAGAGATACCAAGAAAGATTGGTTCGAGCGACAGGAAGACCCATCAGAGCAGTACATAAACACTGATGCAGCTGCTTGCAGGCCACTACCGGCAAAACAATCTAAGACTGGAAGACGGAAGAATTGGTCTTCGAAATACGATGAGATTCTTCGGGAGGTCTACAGGGAGAAAGATGTTCAAAGTTGGAAGACGTTCGAATACACTTTCAATATTCGAATGCAGCAAAGAAGACAACAGGCGCGGACTGGACGTTCTATCCGAGCGAGGATTGAGAAGCTTGGGATGGCTCCTATCAGCAACAGAGGGAATGGAGGCAGGGCAGAAACGAGACAAACGTAGCCTTCAACGTCGTACCCTTTATCTTGAACTAAAAGCGGAGCACACGGACAACGGGTTACCTGAAGATGCGTGGGCACTTTAATAGTAGGGTTAGATTTGGTATGCGAAGTGCAGCTCAACTTTGGGAGTGGGTTATTGCAATACAGAATATGTCTGGTTTGATACAGCGTGTCCTGCTCGGATGTGTGCATAGAATATAAATCAAAGACAGTGACACTGCATTTGCCTCCACCGGTTCTCCTATAGTTAGCTACACGATCATGCAACCTCGCCACCCTCCCCTCCCCTCACTAAAGTTGAATCTCAAGCTCGTTCTCAAGTAATTTTGGTTACTCCATAACTTCAAAGTGAACCATGAAGCAACCTACAAGACACCTTTGCAGGGCTAGATGGAAATTCAATATTTCACGCCTGTGCTATATATCAACACAGACGATGGCGTCGCTTTTATCTGTCTCCATCCCCGTGGAAAACTATTCCCTGGGATGGGCTGGTATAGAGCAATAGAAATCTACCAAACCCTCAAATCATCATCGCAGTCCACCGTTGGAGAAGATATCAGGGGAAAGGGTCAACAGCCACGTCGGGCAAGAAGCGTTATCCTCGAAGGGGTTAGATAGTGTACAATAGTACATTTACAGCAATAGAGCTTAGTGGGGAAGCAAAGACGTAGCGCCAATAGAGGGGATTCAAAAAGTGTATAAAATGCAAGTTATCTATGGGGGGAGGTAATATAGGATCATTCAGGTTCAACCATCAGTAAGGAGTGTTTATAATCAAGGTGGTTGGCAACTTCTCTACTATAGAAACTAATTCCAAGCATGACAAAAAGCCCCCTGCTCTTAAGCGAGGAATATCACGTGCTACTCACCTCTCTTCCCCCCAAGGAGCACTGACTTATTCTATACTTGACGCTTTCCCTGCCACATCAGAAACGCCACTCTCGGAGAATTTAAGTCGATGTGCAACAAACAGCCTATAAGAACCAAAATATACCATGGATGCAAGCGTATCGGCGACTTTCGCCTTCATACCCCCATTGATCAAACGCACCATGTCCATCACCAGCGTCAACATCGCAGGTCCCCGCTCCACTCCTACCCCAAGTCGCGAAATGCAAACTAGTCGACGATCGTTATGAACCAATCTCGACGATAGACACTCGGGAGGGAAAAGGATTAAAGATAAACCTGGCATTACCCTGGAAGTTGATTCCAGCCCTCCTCCTATCATGGAGGAGATTTACAAGCGCACGGATGGCACTTGGGAAACTTGTTTGTTGGCGAGGCCGAAGAATGGGAAAATGACTGGCATGTCACCCTGTTCAGGAGTCGCAAAGGAAAACGATCAAGCCAACAGTGACCGTTGATGCAGATGCATTCCGTTGCGACAGGTCCGATTGGCCTAGTAGGTGGTCAGGGGCAGGATTCCTGCATTTACGTCCTACCACAGCGTTGCTCGGTGTGGGCACTGAAATACACCGCTGACGGGGTGTGTCCGAGAGAAGAAAGTTCGTATACTCCAGTCGAACTCTTTGGCGGTCCGATCTGGAAAGTTGTCAAGCATAGGAAGCAATTATACATGACTAAGGAATAAAAAACAAGTCCCATTCACAGAATAGTCGAAGGCTGCTCACGGAATAAAGACAAGCTGGCCGTTTGGGGAGCGGCTAGTGGACGGAGAGAACTCCTTTTGACACATGTAATATCAGCAGACCTAGCATCGAGCGACGCCAGGCCTGTAAGCAGACTTTAGTTTGATTGCCTCGTATATTGACTACCCGAGTATGCAGCTGGCCCGATTCAAGATACCTTGTTTTTCTCGCAGGTGCAGGCGAAAGCCTCCTGGTACGCCGTTGCACAGAGCTGATTATATGATAGACGGAGGTGGGCACCCCATGGATGCGAGGTAGGTATAGGACCAGTTCCGTCTCTCATCCTCGATTCTCTTTACAAGTAATCCTGCCCACACAACACACAACTTTTCACGAGCTGTAATATTGCCAGTAACACGCCTAGGATGACGCAAACAATCCTAAAGATATCTGATGAGACACAGAGTCCGGAAGACAAACAAGCCGCGAAAATCGCACGCTTGTTGGTGAATTGGTTCAAAGATTCTCCATATCCTCTGATACCGTCGATGATCTTGCTATCTTTTTTGGATGTCCTCTTTCCGCACCTTGTCCATACTTGGCAGATTTCTAGCCTCCCGCAGTTGTTAGGTGAAAATACCGAGGCTTGCAAGGAGAGATATGCCTGGCATGCCAGCAGCATCTGGATAGTGTTGAAATATTCTATACCTCCCGATACAGAACTACTTCTGGAACGCAAACTGTCGTTGAATGCTTTGAATGACCCCTTCAAATATTCCAGCGCCTACCCTTGGCGAGAGCTATTACGTCCTATTCTCCGGGACTATACGCCAGATGAAGTCGCTAGGAAGTGCAAAGATAGATTTGCCTGGCAAGCCAGCAAGATAACTTCTGCACATCTCACCACATGGCTACCTCTCGAATGCGACCCATCTATTACACACCAAGCCAACTATCCCTTACCTCGAATTTGGACACCGCCGTCAACTTTGCCCTTGCGTCATTATCAATGATATCCTCCAGGTTTACATGCGCCTTCGACCCATAGGTCCCTCGGCATATTGCGCTTTTGCCTTTGGGGATTACTTGCGATGGATCATCCATTCGGGACTCGTAACAAACGATGTGGTGAAGAAAAGGCTTCTATTCTATTCGGCGGATCTACAAGCACAGTATACGAAGTGGCACGAATCCCTACATAAGGCGAAGCCGGGACAGGAACTTGAGCGGGAAGTCCGTTTGTATGCAACTCTCTGCAAACTTTACCAAGGGAATCGCTGTAATGAGGTGCATTTGATTTGGGGGGGCATAGGCTGTGAGTACTCTTATAAGGGCACATTGGAATATTACGAAACGGCGTTCAATGGTATCCGGTTCTATCGACGTATTAATGAGCCTCCGGTATTTCAACACATTCTTATAATTAGTTGTTTCGGGTTGGATTGGTCTCTCACAGTAATAGGCGATGAGAGGGGGCATCAAAAGAAGCCTGAGGGTCGACATACGTGGTCTTTCGTTGGATTCAACATCCAGAACAGCAGTGTTAGCAATCTCTCTTGTCTTTCAGGTTCAACACCGTAATGCCGCCTAATCCTGGTCTCAAAAGTAATTGAAATTGATGCTATTACCTGCCCGTATAGAAAGCAAATCTCAAGTTCCGTGATTATTATTCTAACTTTATATGCATGATTCCACCAAGTTGACCTACATTTTCCAGATAATTAGGCAGCAGCCATAAACCAACATCTAACATCTCAAATGTATCGGCAAGTTCTGGAAGGGCAAGTTCTAGAAGACAAAGCTGGTGTGACTATTGTGGGCCAAGACGAAAGACTTAAAGTGCAAGAAATGCAAGAAAATTTTTGTCATCTACTCATCTTAGCACGGTAGTAGTGAGGAAAACAAAGAATACAATATAAGTTCTGCCGAAACGCGTGTTTGTGACGAGAGTTTTTTCGGTGAACGACGATGTAGATGGTTGGGCTGTTGGCGTTCTTTGCGAGCGTATTCTAAAAAACGACCATTTGACTGTTGTTTGTTTTATTTGTTCTATTACCCCCACGCACCAACAGCTTCGCCCCAACAACCGCTTATACCCCGCAGTATAGTAACTCCAATATCTATCGGAATCCCGTCATTTGATCGTCCCCGACCATTTCCCAGATTTAATCGACCCGATAGACATCCTGCGTTCGGTGAGCAACAACGCTCAGTATAATACGCTTATACTCGTTCAAATCCGCATCGCTCGGGGGCATGGAGATCGCAGGCCCCATTGCCAATAATACCTGTCTGTGCAGAGTTTGGCGATTTGGGGAGGAAATTATAAGGTCAACAAGTAGCTGGTACGAAGGCTGCTCTTCCAAAGGGGATTATCGATTGGATCTTCATGACTCAAATAAAGTGTTAGGAAGAAGCTCCATTTCATCCCCTCGACTCAAACGCCGGTGGCGGGCGAAGGAGGAGGGCAATCCCGATTTCGAAAGCAAACTATTAACACCCCGGTACCAGCGCACATCCAAGCGTAAAAAGACCCTCTACGACAGCCGACATCCATAGAGCGCGACCGGCCTTCCGATAATCGAATGTCCATATCGCGTCGAGAACATTAAGATGGAGGAAGGGCATATTTCCGGCAGCCTCCTAGGCGCAATGGATTGGTTTGGCTGCGGCGGTGGGCTTGAGCCCCCTTGCTTTTGTGCAGATGTCAGAGAAGGACAATAATGAGACAGAGCAGACGGCTGAATGACGCATGCTGGGGGCTTCTAGAGCCGAGGTAAAGAAACAAGTCAGCGATGATATGCGTGGGCTGAGACGACTCAGTGGCAGCATAATTGTTTCTTGGACTTGTATCTTTGGGAGCCGCTATGTACCAGACTGCGATTCCTGCATCTGGTGGTCATTTTCGTCCCAGTTCCGGCTATCTGGTTTGGGGCGAGGGATCCGAAGAGACAACGAGAGGAGGGGGGCTTTGTTGTGGTATTGGGTTCTGGTGAAGTCAATGGAACGTGCTGGGCCTGCATTTATCAAGGTGAGCTTGGAGTAATCGGGATGGGATAATACTGACAGGATGTAGCTGGGTCAATGGGCAGCTTCCAGATCAGATATCTTCCCCACCGAGATGTGCGAAGTTATGTCTCAACTACACTCGAATGCACCCACTTATTCCCTCCACCAAACAAAACGAATAATTTGGAGGGCATTTGATGATAGACCATTTGAAGATATATTCGAGGAGTTTAACGAGAAGCCCCTTGGTGTAGGCGCGATTGCACAATTCTACAAGGCGAAGCTAAAGCACGATCTTGCCGTACCTAGAGATCCAGACCTTTTTTACAAATGGTGGCTCGTAAAGTATCAAGTGATACCGCCCTTTTATACCGCTTGTGTATCAGAAGCAGTGCCAACGCTTTCGACTTGCAGCAATTGCGGCAATACATAACACTTCTACGCTTTGAGTTCCCTGGAATAACCATGACTGACCTAAGGGTTTTGGCATACTCGGCGAGGTAGGAAGAAGTATCACAAACAACGCCAATTTCAAGCTATATACTCGTGTTCAGTCCATTCGTCTTTCTCGAAAACGATGCTAGCTCCTCTTCCTCTTTCTTTTTATCAACAACAATATCACCATTATTATTAGCATACTTCTCCTTAAGAGCGTTGTACCGGAACTTTGCAGCATGATGGTTGGAGCTCAAGTTCTTATCTCCTGCCTTCCGGCGCAGATTTTCACAGAAAGTTTCCAGAAACTGCGTAAACATTCCACATGATACCGTTCTTGTAGAAGAGGGACTAATAGCTCAACGAAATCCTCATAGGACCCCAGGTTGGACACATATATGACATTATTAGCTGCTGGGATTGCGAATGCTCTTGGAGGACCCTGCCCCCCTTCTCTGCTTAAGTGAGTATGAAGTGAATGAAGAGAGCATTTGCCAACGACTCGTTTTCCGAGAGTAAAGGAGAAAGAGAATAAACTTACAGGACACAATAAAGCCATCAGTATCAGCCACATTAATCCACTCCTCAATGACATCAGCAATCATACCCGGAGTACCCACAGGCATTGTTCCAATCCCACAAAGCGCAAAATCCTTACCGAGCTGTCTTTGCGTCGTAGTAGGAGTAAGGAAACGCTGAACTGCCTGAATCATAGTATTCACGGAGTTATCGGTCATGACACCCTCAAAATTGAAAGGCTCGTCCAAGGAGAACTGGCTCAAATCTAAGCCCGTAAAGCCGCTGACACAGGCCAGTCCACCTTCCCAATCGGCGTATTCCATAGCGATGGCATATTTTGCTTGGGCTGGTTCCAATATTCGGCCGACGATGGGGGCGATATTGGGGAAGAAGTTGATATCGGCCCGCGGCCTTCTTGCACAGCTAGTGCACGTACCTCCTTTACCAACTTTGCGAGGAGGCTTGGCTTGTTACTATCGCAGAAGATAACCCTGAATACAGGCCTAATCGGCAACCACCTTCCTCAAGAGCTTTCATGTGCGAGGTAATTCTTACTCAGCATGCTGTGCAGCAAAGAGCTTGCCCGCTAGTTGACCCAGCTCGGAAAAGAACAGGGGTGCGTTGTGGGGAAGGATGAGACTGGCTGAAGCCGAAGTCCTGTGGAATTTGCGATTAAACCTAATCTTGTGTATTTTATCGGGATCATAAGTGCCCTTATCAGGGGACCAAAGCTGGGCACCGTCTTCCCAGGAGCCTTCCCAGAATCTGAATAGGGGCAAGTAAGCGAGACTCGAGAAATCGACACAGACTTACGAGTATATAATATCCATATACTCGGCTTCTATGTCGCAAAATTTTGGTATTTCTTGACATAATCATTACAGTACTGTATGACAAGATTCTCCCTCTGTATTGTGATTGTCTTAGGATTGGATTAGCCGTCCGTCGTGGGAGGTCTCTGTTCTAAGACGTTATGCCACAACACGAAGTGTCACATGCCTCACCAACTTCCCTGCCTTGACAATTAGCAAACATACCAGCGACGCCGCAAACCGGTATGACCGTCGTTTCCTCCATCCAGGAGCTACTTCTCCTGCTTGACAGCTTGAGTAGCCTAGTCGACCCTCCCTCGCTATACTTCGAGCTTGAGGACATCAGACTTGGCCGGCTTGGTTCAATATCTCTCGTGTTGCTTTACGTGTCATCGATGTCCACATCTTGGGCAGCGACGCCTTTAGAGGCCACGTAATTACATACAATACAGACATCACTGAACCTCAAATGCCAACAGTAATGGAGTTGCAGCGCGCTCGGGCCACACTTGCTTAGTAATACACCAAAAACAAACTCCATTACACAGTGTAATGGGGATGAGTATAGAGTTAGGCGCACCCTCTTAGTAATAAGCAGAGTATTGCTTAAAAAGAGAAGGGCAGAGGGTCAGTTTACAAAGCAGCTGTTTTCAGAATGCAGACTTGGAGACCAGTGTAGCGTGTTACTACGCGTCGTTTAGTAATAATATGAACCCCCTAACCCTAAGCCTATATTTCAACATCCAAACCAAATAAACAATGAAAACCTTTTCGCCATTAGCGTTTCAAAGACTACTTCGGTTTCTACAGCTTTTGCAATGACCCATTCACAACTGCGGGTGTCCTTAATGATAACTCAATCCCAATATTTAATGCATTCTCCGAACCAACCTGAATTCCATTACACCTACTCGGCTTCACCGTAACATTCTCCTCAATCTTCGGCGGCCGTCGTGACAATACATGCGGGTAGAGCGGCGGCGGAGACGGAGCTGGGTTGGTCCTCAACGGCCTCTCCCCCTCCTTGGCAAGTTTGACAGTTATCCGACGTCCATGAAACTCGTACCCGTTTAGAGCCCGGATTGCTCTCCGGGCTAAAGCAGCAGTTTGGAAAACAGAGAATGCGTAATCTTTGCGTTCGCCTTTTCGTTCGCCGCTCATGTGGTAGGCGATTTCGACTTTAACGTAGCACTCGCTGCCTTGGGGAGAGTGACTTAGTGTAACACCACGGAGAAGGGCCTCGAGGGTGGCTTCATTGACCGAGTGTGCGAGCTTGGTTATGATTATTTTTCGTGCCTCTATATGTACCACTAGCGTTTGCGCTGGCTGCGGGTATGGTACTGGAACTGGACATCTTATCATTTCCGGTGTAGGTGAAGATGTCAGAACGCGAGTTGGAATCAAGATAGGTTGAGCGGCGTATAAAGGTGCAACTAGGGTAAAGTTGTTTACATAGACACTCCCATAATGAACATACTGTGGTTGGGTCGCATAATGTTCAAAAATAGGAGTTTGTTGGAGGCAAGGACTACTGGCGAATATTGGTAATAGGAGAGGGGAAAGGTTGCTAGAAGGTGACTGGGGATAGTTGCTCTAAATGCTATCAGTCAAGGTAGATGTGCTAGAGAGAAAAGCTTTACATTTACAGATGATTTATGCCCTGAATAAACGGATAATCGGGCTCCTCCATCTTGGGAGTATCCTAATCTAGGAGAAGATTCGCTGACCATATTACTATGGAAAGTGCTAATGCTATCACTATGCTGTTTTGGTTGTGGCTCTACACCCGAGGCTGTGAGGATAATGGTCCACATCGTCTCGTTGCGGCCATCCGCAATTAAGGAGCGACCTTCAAGTTGGCCACCATTCAAATGATCTAGAACTTATTAGCCTAGATATAATGAAAGTAGATTTTAAACTTGCTAAAGATTTTTAAGAACGACTCTTTTCCTTTGACTCTTACCCAGCCATTCGTTCCAAAGACCTCGACACGGTCAATATCTTTATGTGTTATAGAATTATCTAAATGGCTCCGAGAAAAGTCCTTTAGGTCCTGCCAGGAGAAGTTCCAGGGAAGCCCGCAAACAGCGGCGGAAAGTGAAGAAGCGCAGACGTAATACGGACAAACGTCAAGGCCACGCGGATGAAGCGCCAAAGAGACATTACTCAGACAGTTTTCCTTGGTATGATAGGGCGTTGCGAGCTCTGAATCCCAACTGGCAAAATATGACCAAGGTTCATATTCATGAAAATAGGGGTGAAGGAAAACGGGTTAGCTTGGCATGCTCTCCTCCAGATTCAAACTCTAACTTTTTTAGTGCACCCACCCTGGCGTTTGTAAAGCTGGATGTCCTTGCTTTGATCAAGACATTCTGTGTGAGGAAAACTGCAATTGTGAAACTTCTTGCGAGATTAAGTTCGCAGGCTGTTCTTGTTCACGGAAAGAGAGCTGCTGCCTTCCAGAGTTTTGTATCTGTATCCAGATGAACCGTGAATGCGGTTTGGAGTGTCACAACTGCGGAGCAAAGGTTCAGCTTTCCGGTAGACTTAAACCGGGTCGCAGCTGCAAAAATCCACACTTGCAGTTAAACTTCCCTAAAAGAACTTCGGTTCGGCCAAGTGGGATTAAGGACGCGGGGGATGGGCTTTTTGCAGCTGAAAACATAGGTTCAAAAGAGTTCATTGATGAGTATGTCGGCGAGGTAGGCATTGTAGCTGACACGCCCCCAAAGAATCTCTATTGCTAAGTTCAGTGTAGAGAATATCATCAACTGAAGCTGATGGTCGCGGTGTCGAGTATAACAAGCACTATATATCATATCTTTTCGATCTTAACGGGGATTTGGTCATTGATGGGACTGACACTGGCAATAACACGAGATATATCAATCACGCTAGGAGCTCAAAAAACGGTCTCAACTGTGAAGCCAAAGTAGTGCTAGTTAACGGGGAACATAGGATCAAACTGCTAGCGACTAGACATATCATGCAGAACGAGGAGCTATTATTGAACTACGGAGAGCAGTTTGTTCAGAAACATGGATTGGATATCAGATAGTTCAACAAAGCAGCCAAAGAGGGCAATAACCATGTGCCTATGCATCTTCACACAACTATTTGTCTGTATGCTCCACTGTTGGTGCATACAATGTAGTCTCACAGTTCCCTTATGCCACCTCGTGCTCATATAGCGGTACCCCTAAGCTTTGATGGTTTCTGGTGAGGGACTCGCAGACGCCCTGTTCAACCGTAGATGAGAGAATGCCGTTCCTATGCTTCTCGAACCTTGTGAACCAAAGTCGCTTCCGATAGATGTTTCTATGATGAATATATGAGCGCCCAGAGTTTGGCGCCTTCGATGCTTTGGTTGAGGGCCATTTATGGCACAATGGCACCCGAGGAGGATCTATTTCGGCCTAGAACGTTAGGTATTTCTTAGTCTTAAGAGGCGTACACTTACAAGGCAATAGGCGCACGGAACATCTTTCATCCAGTTCCAGTAAGAGCAATTGTGCGTGAGGAAGAATTTACATGGGTATTTAAAATAACCTCCAGACATTTTTAGGCTCGGCCGCCAAGGTATAAGGAATGAGGGAAAGGGGCTATGTGGAAGAAGAGCGGATCTAAGGAGATGTGTATCTAGAAAATTTTGCCCCCCGAGTCCTCCACAGTTCTATATATACCAACTTGTTTCAAGTCCTGTACCTAAGACTATTTCGATCTTGGTAAGACACTAAGAGTTCTGGTCTACGATGCCCCACAATCAAATTTACCCGCCTTGCACCTAATATGCATGTGTAACTACACCCAAATGAAATATCAGTATGGTCAGATAATTGGGTTGGGTGCACCAACTATGAGACTTACCCTATACGCTGCTCACCCTCGATTGGAGCAATCAAATTTAGGTAAGGCCTCTGGTTCCTGGGTAGGTAGGCTAAACTTTCAGATTTGACGAAAAGTGTGGAGATTACCGCCCTCTAGGCGTGCCTCCGACTTCGATGGAAGCGTGTCAGAAAGAAGGTGATTGCGGATCGTTGGTTCGGATCTCACGATATCGCCCCGTAACCCTCCGCTACCATGCCTATTCAAGAATTGAGATAGCTGTCGTAGGAGACAATGGATATATCCTTTCCAGGGGGGGGGGGGGGGGGTTGTGCGTTTACTGCGCAAGGATTAATGCACTTGGCACTCGATCGACATAGGCCTACATGGTGGCCTTAGCCCAGAGGTTCAAACGATGCTTCCAACTTAATAGTGCCTAAATATTTTTATATATTTGTTGTATATCGACTGAAATTCTCCGAGAGTAGCGTTTCTAATGTGGCTGTGAAAGTCAGTACTCCTTAGGGGGGATGTGAGTAGCACGTGATATTCCTCGCTTAAGAGAAAGGGGCTTTTTGTTATGCTTGTTTCTATAACAGAGATTAACAAAAGCAATCTATTATATCTAAGATTAAGGCCTATAGACATGTTATCCGCTTGCATATGCAGTGCCGGCGCCTAGAACGTGACTTGCTCTTGTCAAGCACGAGTGGTTATTCTTCAATAAAAGACTAGTTATCTGTCGAAGGAGCACACCTAAACAAGGTTCTACCGAGCTACTCTTAGTCTGGACGTAGCATTCTATAAGAGTGGTGAACGAGGCAGCGACTGATGCGGGGACAAAAGTGTAAACTGAGGGGCAGAATCCAAGAACCCCACTTTCCTAAAACGAAATAGCGCATACACTTGTACCAACTCTCCTCCACCCCACCACACTCCAAAAACTGTCAACAGAATCATGATTACTTTGTGCGAGAACGCTGCTATCTACCCACCAACGCCATCTATCATATACGGAAACTAGAATTCGGAAGTCTAACTTCGCGGCTTTAATCCACTACAAATATGCCTCTTCCCCCACAATGACCAAGCAATTATCTTTATTCACATCAAGAATAGGGGGCCATACTATATCGAGGTGGAATCCTATGCCGGAGACGAGAAACGCTCACCGATCACGGATTCCTCAGCCCCTAGAACACCTTGGGATAAGAGCTTAAATAACGTGCATATTATTGAATATTCTACTATCACGGATTCGAAATGAACACACCGTACATTCCTTTTTCCCGTCAGGTTATCATCATAAAGCATGTGCGTATAACATCCGAAGAACCTCCTAGATCACCCGTAGAACGAAACATCCCTCACCAGATATGAAACAAGCATTAGAATCTTCCAGCTTGCAAAATTCAAAATGAAGTCTGCAAATACCACTCCACGCCTAAACGTCCAAGCTAGATTTCGGTCAGAAAACATTGTTTGATGATGGGATAGACAGCTACCTTTTCACACCTACTCTCTACAGCTCTATTCTTTTGCGCCTTCGTCATCGTTCTTTTTCCGCTGCCTACAACCGCAATCAAGTCGTTTATTGCTACGGGGTTCTCCCACTGACTTTGGGGGCTGCGATCTTGGAATGAAATCGACTTCAGGCGTAGTCCAGCAAGTGCGTCTCTTGCATACTTAGGTATTGTTCCGGAGCCTATCACAACCAAGTGCTCGAGGTTTTTGCAACCAGTCAGAAAGTCAAGGTAGAACATGTCCTGCTTCTCTGTAACGATCCAGTGGAAAGTAAAGTTTGTAATTGTCTGGTAAGCTGCTTCGCTGATTGACGTCAAGAATAGAGGAATCTCGTTGGCGATATCTCCTTTGAAACAGAATTGATTGTATTTGTAAAGAACTAGCTCGGCTTCGTCATGAATTTGATGGGAGACTTGAAGGAGAGCTGGGGATCCTGCGGGCAAGGGGCTCTTGTCAATATCATGTTAGGTCCTTTCCAACCGTCGCGTAAAGCAAACTTCCACTGCCTCTGGCACGAGAAGAAGTTGGTAAATCATGAGGCGGATTTATATGGAAGGCGCAAAGAACCCGTGGCGGGGATTCTCGATAGCATCTAAGGATTGCCCATCGAATTCTTTCTTTTGCATACCCGGAAGGGTTGGTGGCGCAGCTGTGAGATCGTTGAGTAACGGCATAACTGAGGCTGCCATTTGTGACGAGTCCTAGTGCCCTACTGTCGTTGCAGAGTCATCGAGACGGGATTATCTTGGCCCAGAGGACGTGGTCGGAGTGGAAACTTGGATGAGAGCCATCGTTTGATTCATGGGTACCGGTAGTGTCGTATTGAAGTTTAACGTAAGGGGGGCTAGTGCCAAAGGAAAAGCTTCTGTCTAGCGAAGGTGGAAAAAGCTTAACGAAAAGAAATTCTGGAAGGAGGGGGGTATAAATACCCCTTCCTTGACTGTATAAGGTTAGAGTGTCCCTCATGCATAGGCGATCGCGGAGGTCATGTTGGTCCTTCTGTTATCACTCATCATCCCGCCAATCAAGGAGCTGTCAACGCGCACACGCAGTGACTCTACCTTGAGGCAGTTTGGTAAGGTAATCGATTTTGATAAACCTGTGTCAATTAAGGTATCCTAAAGGAAAGTGAAAGCGAAAAGAAGATTAGAAGTATAACTAGATATTTGAGTGAAAGCTTCCCATTTTCCCACAACAGACTGTTCCCTGGTACAACATCTTAAAAGCATTGCCACAGAAAACACGATCCCACTTTGAAAGATCATAGAAGCCCCTAAGCCTGCTTGCTCTCCTCAATTTCTTCTACCCTTGGAGGTTAAAAATCAGCGGGGATCCAGTATTTAAGCGGACGTAAAAGGTTGTATTGTTTCCACTGCACGTTAGATTGCTCGAGTAGTTCTGCCATAACTTTAGGAGATTCCTGAAGCTCTGCTCTAAGGCCTTCATCTCCATTTCGAGGCACTTGACGTTGTCTAAATAGTTTGTGCAAGAAAGAGGTCCCGGATCCGGAAGATAGAATGGCTTGAGAGTTCTTCTTGGACTACGATCATTTTTCGTGAGATTCTCAAAGTTGATAGAAAATTGTCCCCAATGTTTGCAAGAAATTATCCCGGTAGTCAAGTTCTGGAGTTCTGAAGAGCGGCACATATCTAGGACATCCAGAAATTTGTGCTTGGTTGTCTTCATATACCATGTGAAACTGGAGATCTTCTAGTGCTTGCTGAAAAAGGCTGATAGATGGGACAGACTGGCATTCTCAAATACAATCACATGCAACAAGGGCGAAGATCAATCTCCTCATCAACTTTGGTAGTGTCGATGTAAAGGTTGTTCAAGGACAGGAATAATGGGATCCAGTCTTGACAGGCACTCGTATGCTCGGTGGGTATGATCCGGTCGTGGAGTGTCTGGCGTACATTCCTCTTTGCTATCCACTCTGCAGGTAATATAAGTCACCTCCTTCAGGCGAACAAGAATTCGGGGAAAGCTGCATCCTTCCATGGCTTGCACCAACGTGTTCGGGTCCGAGGCATTGATTTTAAGTATGAGAGGCGAGCCTTTGTAGATGGCTAGGAAGGTATGGCACGTTTGGCTGAATGCTATATAATCGTTGTTGTCTGAGATGT
Source organism: Lachnellula arida (assembly GCA_007821475.1). Lineage (NCBI taxonomy): Eukaryota > Fungi > Ascomycota > Leotiomycetes > Helotiales > Lachnaceae > Lachnellula > Lachnellula arida. The sequence continues at coordinate 3,887 of QGMF01000470.1, read as the reverse complement.
TCTGTGCGATCTCATTTATGATTTCAGGTGGAATCTCAGAATAGTAAGCAGCGTGTCCTACATCATCTTTTGGGGATATACTTTTCCAACTGCCCAAGTGAATGTGCCATTTTCCCCCTCTTCTTCAGGTTGTAATTTAAAGGGGGACAAATTAGAATCGATACGCTGAAATTAGGGTTGTTACTATATGCTAAAGCTGTGTACTTCAGGGCTGTAGCCGGTGGTCAGCAGTCTCCGCATTACCCTAATCAACTCTAGGTATTCCTGAGCAGGGGGCACCGCCAGCAGTCATTACCTGTCCACTAGGCAATATTAAGTATATTGTGGCGCGGGAGAGCGCAGGTTCAAATGAGAGCAAGATATGGTAGGGTTTAGGGGTGTAACTAGTCCTATATCCGACCCGATATCTCTTTTTGACGAAGATGCTCACCTCGAGTTGAAACACCAACGGATGTATTATCCTCTTCCGTAATCATTGCAAGAAACACTCATCACTGAGATGTATGATGCCACAAAAGTTTTGTTTGTTCTGTAGTAGAAGGTGGTCACTAAGCTGTCAGAGTGCCGTAATTGGCCATCTTCTGCTGATGCTTGGAAAGTGACTAGGACAAGGGACTCGAGCTGCGGAGGGTTGAATTGCAGGAGATACACGTCTGTACCGGTAGGGAATGATGAGCACCCCTCAGCTGATTACTGCAGAATTGCAGTTGCAAAAGCAGCATGCCCGAAAGCAACATAAGATCTCATGAGCTGCTCCCGGGACCCACAGAGGGTGACACGGCACTTCCTTAACCAAGACAAACGCTCTCACTTCCCAGAAAATGTGCAACTACACACAAGTCGAGTTTTGGTGTAGACATGTCCGTTATACTGTCAGAGCATGGTGTACGAACTACGAGACTACCCACAAACGATGCCCCCCTTCAGTTGTGGCCATTGAGTTCACATAAACGTACATTGTAGTATCTGACGTGATTTAGATTGGACGAGCGATGCAGTGATTGTCGCGCATGCGACCGCCCGACATGGTGGAATAATTATGCGCCGAATCTGGATAGGGAGTTGGGCTAGACCAGGAAGAGATGGCGCGGGAGGAGAAAGGCGGCACAGGCTACGATGCAGTACTGGGAGGTGGTCAACGGAAGTGTGCGGCATTTTCGAAGTTTCTTCGGCCAGGACAAGATGGGGACCTTATACACTGTCAAAGTAGTTGGCAACATGAGTTGCCTTCCTCTCGGGCGTATTCCAAGTGAGGCTCCTAAAGGATCGCCTAATTGAAGCGACCAACAAGGAGAAAATGAATGTCAAAACCGTGCTTATGCCGTAGTCTGAGTCGACCTGAGCCGAACCTGTTTGCGCGGAAGCGTCGGTGCTGCATGAATGCGCTCGATAACCCTAGGGAAAGTGGCATGACACGTCAGCTAGGATTGTGTAGTCCTCCTGGATAGTCACATTGGTTGCACAAGGGTCTCGGCACACGCCCCTGAAGCCTCACCCAACCAATAATGTACTGTTCTTACTGAAATCAGGGATTAAACCAAGCAGCGTCCTGTCGCGGAAGTGGCTTACCTCCGTCAATATGTCTAGATCCCTGGTTTCATGCAGCATCTCGTTTACACTTGCCATGGATAGAATGGCGAGCGACGCAGCCTGCGGGCGCAATATTCCTCCGCCTTCGATGTCCGCATCACGTTCACACTCGCACATTCAATCATCGTTGATGGGCCCAATGCCGCTCGAAGAAAAGCTGCCTCTCGACGAAGAAGAGTGGATGCAGCCCGCAAAGGATTCTCGGAGGTCCAATCACACGACTTCAAGCTACTGCTCTATCATTTGAGCATCGCGACTACAGCCGCGAAGGAAAAAACAACCCAATCGATTCAAAGGCTATACTTAGTCTTGCGCAACGGCCTTCGAAATCATGAAGAGATCGCCGTGCACTTAACGGTCTCATACATCGAAAAAGACATCACGGTAAACGGCCCACATGAGAAGCTTTCTCGCGGAAGAAGTCGTTCGGATGAAGCCCGCAACACTATCGCACAAGCTTCTGGGCTTTCGGCTAGCGAACAAGGCGCTGATACTATCAAGAGGTCGAGATTATGGCAAGTTTACGAGGCACTACCTAAAGCCATTCTGTACCTTTGCAATATCGATTTGATGTAAGCTACCCTACTACTCCAGCGCACCCTTAGTAACTAAAGGACAGAGCAGAGCGAAATTATCATCCAAAGACACAGGGTTGCTCATCGAGCATTTGCAATCGAAGAACTTCATACCACAATCTTCACATCTCGCCCGCCAACTCATCCCGAAAATGCTCGATGCTTGCAAGTGGCCTAGCTTTAGACCCGACCACTGCCCATTGCCAGAGCGTCCTCTTAAACAAGGGGTTCTTATAAATCGCTTCCTGCGAAGATGCATAATTGGGATGAGCGAGACTTTCTCCCACAAAAGATTCGTCGGAGTTCCACTGCCAAATATAATGCAAATTGAGAAACGGGCTCCTAGCTGGGTGAGTGTCCCTCATGCGGATTCCGCGATGGGCAAACAAATTAACAGTGGATCCAGGGTCCCAAGCTATCATGCATTTTGGCGTAGACCGAATAACAAAAGAATAAATCCTGTTGCTCCAGGTCCATCTAATGCCACTGATGCATCTCCAACTAGGAATATCACAGACCCTACCGTCCACTCGATCTGAGATATACTCCTATCTTTGTAGTCGTGGTACTCCATGATCAGGTGTCCATCGTTAATCAGAGGTATAGCAACAGCGACAGAATGTGTGGGGATTTCGAACGCGTTCAGGGATCCACCAAGTCTATATATTATGTGGGTGGAATATTGTTGCTATAATAGACTCGGGTCGGATCTATAGGACGTGAAATCAGTTTCTCTTCGCCTATAGAGCTTAGGACGCATACCGTGTTTTGGTAAGAATCCGTGAATTCCCTTTGGACATCTCTGCAGCTTTGTGTATACTGCAGCTTACATATAAGCTCCCCTTGTGAATTGGACATCTCGTTCCGAATATCATTTGCAGCTAGCTCAACCAAGCGTGAGAGCTCTGCCGTGGGTTGCGCTCTCACTACGCACCCATCCTTGACAACAGACATTGCGATTGTGGGTGGTCTGTATTCACGACCGATAGACGTCTCCAGGCTGTCGTATAGCGAACGAGTCGGCGCAAGTTTGGACGGTCTTTGAGCCGAGGTTTGGAGGCCGTGCTAGCTGCAGTTATATGTTCTTCGCGCTCTGCCGTCGTTCTTCTCGCTCTCACCAGATATCGCGAAATAGGGGGATCGTGGAAATAAGGTTTTGATATCACGTGATAATTGACAAATTTTTCTCTTTCTAAGTATTTCCTCAGCCGAAGATTAAGGACTAGCGGCCTTCTCGCAAGCTATTCCGCTCTGACGTTCATTACTCCGTATGCTATCTCATAAATTGATTGAGCACCTTGGTCACTAAATCACCGATTAGTGTAGAACGTGATGACATGGCATCCTTACTCACTCGAAAATCAAGACATTAACTACTATTATAACTCCTATAGCACTTTTAAGTAATTGAAATTCTATTGATTGTACGGCCAGAGAAATTTCTCCTCATCACATTCAACAGTTTTTCCTGCGTCTCTCCAGGCAGTGGTTGTATCAATCCATCCAATACAAGTATGCAATGCCCTTGAATGATTGAGCGTGCAAGTGCCAGCCTCCTTTTCTGTTCCCCAGTAAAACACCGTTGCTCAACCACGTTGTATCCTCCAAGATTCAAAATACATTGGTGGAGATTGAGATCCTTACAAACATCGATAATCCTCCCTTCCTGTCTTTCCTCGTGCTCACTGCCGTAGCTTAGACTTTTAATCATATTTTCCCCGA
>QGMF01000469.1:0-30031 GCA_007821475.1 Lachnellula arida | reverse complement strand
TGTTTGGCTTACCATGAAGGGAGTTGTGGGGATTTTGGGAGGAAAGGGGTTTGAGGAGACGGGGGTGCCGGGCATGTTTAGGACGACGAAGGAGAGGTTGGAGAGTGAGAGGGATGATTTGAGAGGGGGATGAAGGGGAAGGTATAAAGTGAAGTGGGTTCTTCTGGTGTGGGGAGATAGGAAGGTGCTGTCTTCGAGAGAATGTCTTTGAATTGGCTGTATCAGAGGAGTAACCACGACTTGGTGCTCGGTATATAGGTCCCGCATACATACGAGGGGCGTTCTTTCTGCTGTTCAAATGGGTTGTTACTTTAGACTTTCAGGATTAACTTACTAAAAAACGAATGTCTAATTAAAATGCGCCTAGCTTTTAAACATCCTCCTTCTCTCGCGTTGCTTTCGAGGCTTGGGCCGAGTCTCGTGACTTTCTTTCACTTTCCTTAATCCCAATATGAACTGCCTTCGATGATCTTACAAGCATCTGGTCTTCATACTTCTATCCTCTACCAATTTGTAATCTGTGAGGGGATATATCTTTCTACTACAGTATTACAGAAAGGCATGAATGCACGTGCGTATCGAGCGGCTTCCGCCATGAATTTGAGGCATCAAGTTTGTCATCCCCAACTCCGCCCACCACACCTCTCCACTCCACCTCCATCACATTGCATCAACCTTTTCTACCACATCCTCGTTGTCTTCTTCCATCTGTATTGTTTCGGTGAGGCTCTACCATTCATGCACACTCGCAAATTAGCCATCTTTAATCCGTACAGTACCGCAGCCAGTGCAACGGTGCAAGGAATCCAGTGGCTTACAGGGAACGCGCGAGAAGCCGGCAACCCCAACGTTAATACTGCGGCTTACGCGCCGTAATCTGTTGCAGTGTCAGCCAGCTGTTCAAGTGAGAACCTCATGGGGCGTGTACCTGGATCTGTGGGTTGCGGCTTGGGCTTTGGCTTAGGCTTGCAGCCATCCTGCTTTTTGTTTTGTGTTTTGTTCATCTTGAGTGTCATTGTTTCAGCCGATTATGGGATTTCGGTGATGGGTTTGGCATTTGAATATATAGCTACTGGAATTGTGAAGTTCACTCATTTGCGGTTTCATAGTTATTCTTCTTGCTGTGTTTGCGCGAGCTTGAAATTGGGTAAATAAAGACGACTGACTCTTGATACCCCCTCTGCACCAACTTACGTTACAAAGCAGTTACTATTGAGAAATGGCATTACACTGTTGTGTATTTCAGGTTGGATGGAGTATATTGGCTAGTCTGGCCAGCATACGATTGACAACGCAAATTATTATCGCAATCGTTTTACTTGTTCAAGCATTTGCTTTATGAGGCTCCGTCTGCCCCGTGGGGAGCCCGATGCTTGATTATTGCACAGCCGAAGTGTCTGGTGGCCCCATTGGATCGCCACTGCATGGGGATGTGAGATGACATTAATTCTTAGTGGTCACGATGCATTGAGTTGCTTTTTCAAGAAAATGCTGCGATCACTTCGAAAGCATTTGCGAACTGGAGTCAGCCTTTGTAAAACGCAAATGCTTCGATATATCTGGTTGGACATAAGGCTTGTTATTGAATCATGTTCTCTACGAGATGCCTTGCATTACGCTGTCAGCCTGGTCCCTTTTGGATCAAAAGGCCATGGTTATCACCACAATTCTCAACAAACCTTTTTTGTCGAATGTACTGGGTGCGTCTGCTATTTATTTCGCCTCATTTTCCGTTGTGGTGATTCGCCACCTGAGGGTCAACCATGGACCATCACAGTCATCAACAACCCACCGAATTACAAGCAACAAAGACAAATGGAAGCTCCCATTTCTCAACGTTGGCTGGGCTTGATCACAACATCCAACTCAAAGGGTCATTCGACCTTCATGAATACGATGATGATGGCAGTCAAACTCCTTCTATGACCGATGGTTCATCCAGGACATCCTCCGAATACTCAACGTCCGAGCATACTTTAGCCAATATCAGAAAAATCAATTCTACGCAATCGCAACTTTCCCGTGGTGTTTCGGATACTGATAGTGTCTGGTGCCCATTCGTGGACGAAAACAGCGACCAGCGCCGACAAACCCAAAGCCCACAACAATTATGGAAACCGACAGTTTCTAAGTAAGAAGGTCTCAAGAAAAGACGATGTACTTTGAGTCTGACTGTACACCACAAAAATTAGGGCTCTGGGAGACTCGACTCTGACCTTTCTAGGTTCAACTAATTACAATATCGTTGAAGGCTGTGGCACTCATCTCCCTCTTACAACCATATCCATAGGCGCTGACACTGGCTACTCTAACGAGCAGCCATATCCGAATCAAGTATTGCCAATTCGAACCCCATCTACAAGATATACCTCAGCCTTGAAGAAAACATCGGGGCTTCAATATACAAGAACGCAATCAAATTCGCCGGGAACCGATTCTGACTCAACTGACAGTGGCAGTGAGTCTGAGGAAGATAGTGCTGATGACACCGATTGTGGTGATGATGAATGGAGTGGAGTTAATGACTATTTTGAGAGCGCAATACTACAGGCAGTCTTCCCCGACCTCGAGCTTGCCGCACATTTGATCACTCAGTTATATAGTATGTTTTACCCTGGAGCGTCAAAAACCATCTCCAGGAAAGTTAGCTCGTGGAGAGAGAATATTAGGACTTGTAACACGGATTCGGGGGGGAGTGGTACTACCGAGAAAGGTCCCGTTTCATCTTCAACTACCACGCCGAGTACTTCTAAAACAGGCAGCTCAAAGCGAGACAGACTTTCTGGCTCAACCGACAGCAATAACGGCGAGGATGGCGAGGAAGACGATGACGATGCAGATGAAAACAGACGCAAGAGACTCAAAGAGAACAATTTGGACGTCAGAACTGTTATACCGGCCCAAAAGTTCGCATGCCCATTCCACAAAATTGCGCCTTCGAGATACTGCGTGCAGCACAACCAGGAAGGCGAAGTCAATGACAAACAGTATCGAACTTGTGCAGGGCCTGGCTTTAAGACCATCCAACTTTTGAAGTAACTCTGAGCTTTCGTCTCTTCTCGGATGATTTCCGCTGACTATGACAGAGAGCATCTGAAGCGGAAGCATTATCCCGTTCAATGTGACCGCTGCTACAAGGCCTTCACGTATAAGGGAAGCAATCGATCTTCGGCAGTATCGGAGCTTGAACGGCACCGCCAACTTGATGTGCCCTGTTCACGCAATACAGACTTGATGAAAGAGGGCATTAGTGATGCTCAGTGGAGTAGTCTAGAGGAAAGGAAACAGGGTCGGAAACGTAAAGGCGTCCCTGAGGAGAAGCCCAAGAGTGAGGGGGACAAATGGAAAGACATTTGGAGAATCTTGTTCCCTAATGCTGATGTCCCTCCAACTCCATGTGAGCTTTATTAACCCTTTCAAAAACCGGAAGCTAACTTGATACAGGGTACGACAATCTTTCAATGGAATTTCCAGCTCCTCATTCCCAAGGGCTTCACAGCTTTCTAGAAGTCTTTACAAAGACTATAGAACTCAGATTGGAGAGTATACGAAGCGCAAAGTCCGACCAGGAGCTGAAATCAACACTGTTGGCTCTGGCTCAAAAGGGATTTCAAGTGTGGAGCTTGACTGGCCGATGGAACGAAGTATCCACTTCGTCTCGATCCCACACCAGTGGTAGCGATCCTTTCAGCTTTACCTCGTGGGAGCAATTTCCTCCGTCTACGCCTACTGGCCATATGCCTTCACCAAAACTACCCAGCACCTCTGTGTTTCCAAATATGGAGCAGCCCAATCCGCAAATTGCCCCCAATGCAACAAATACTACTTCCACGGAGCACGCGCAAACGCTTGTCGACCCACACAACACCCCCCATGGGATTCCATTTCCTCCTAGCAACGCTTCCCCTAGCCCTCATCATGCAATGCCTCTCGCGGGCGACTACAACTTGGTCGCACCACTCGCTACCGGACACCAGGCCTTCCATCAAAATGCATACCCCTCCAACATGCCAGAAAACAGCGCGTGGTTAAACCAGATGCCGCAGATGCAGATGCAGTTCCACAACAACAACAGCAGCACTGCAGATTATGACCCTGTCGGCTTGGGCCACGGCCTTCAGGGCGGCGATTACGACATGGGAGGCATGCCACATAGCGGGATGCCGAATATTAGTCTTCAGCGGTGGGAGGATCACTATTCGCCTCGAGGCTTTGCGCGGTATGGTGGTGTGCCCTAGGTCTACTGGCCCGGTTAAGATTTGAGACCGCGAATTGAGGCGGTATGACTCTCGGCGCGGAATATTGGTCGATCTCGCTCTAGGTTGCTTCACCTTACAGCTTGCTGAGCGGGAAACTTCTCTTTGCTGGTTATGTCTTATTGAGTTTTTGTCTTGGGTTTTTGTTCTTATTCTTATTCTCTATATGAAATTGACGGAAGCTTCTATTGGGTTTAACATGCAGTTTCTGCCTTCGAAATCTTTTTATTCATCTCATGATTAAATCGTCTTGTGAAGTTACTCGCCAGAACTTAGCCTTCTTATTCTGCCAGACAAGTGCACAAGATGGTCATACCATATTTTATGCCAGATCTAGTTTATGCGTTCTATTACTATATGCGCCAGCAAGAAAGCAAGCAAGCATATTTGAATTAAACGAATTCATGAAACTACGTCCCGAATCTCAATTACTGTGACACTACAATTTTGCATTACACACACAGTATCATAGTTTGCCTAGAGGCCAAACCACGTCGTGTAGTGCTACCAGATGACGACCTCTAAACGACCTAAGAGGAGTAATATATAACAAACTACCTATAATAAAACGCTTCCCAGGACAGCGAAAGAGAATCTCGAATCTAAAGAAACGAGACGGAATCGGCTTGGAAAGAACCATTTCTCGCGTTTCCATGTCAACTGTAACTCTATCTCTCCGCAAAAATTAAACCCCATAAGTATACTACCAGCAACAATAGCGCTAGTACAAGAGCCTATATGGAAATATCACGACAACGCAACGTTCGAGCAACCGCTTATACTCATACTCCCGCCGGAATGGCACCCGCACTTCTCCGTCCGTCCATCCAGGGATCCACAGCAGGACTAACCAAAATATGCAGCATCGAGGATCTGTAACATGACTACAGTAACTCCGCATAACCTAATTGCGAGATTCGCACAACACGTATCAAGTAAGTCTATCAATAGATACGAAACCCACACCACACCACTCTACCGGGTCGAAATATCGCAAGACCCTTCCGCCATACTCCATAGCATAGCCGATATCCAGCTCTTCACAGGCGCATCCACCAGCGCCAATCCCGCCCAAGCAATCCGATTTCCAGACTCGCGAAAGGGTATAAAAGCGGACCCGTACTGTAGGTAAAATCTGTATAATTTCTCACAGGCTGGAAGATGCTGTGTGGCGTTTGCTAGAATACGGAGTCAACAGGTGCGTTGGCTTATGAGGAGAGTGGAGTTTCGCTGGGGCGGTGGTCTTGGTTGCCTAAAGTATGGTTTCGGGTTGGTGGGGTGTGTGGCTAATTATAAGGGTGTCAGGTGGAGGTTGGGACGGGTGGTGTTGGGGAAGCGAGCGGGGAGTTGTAGGCGAGTGTTGATCGTCAGCTGTTGATTGTGATGGGTTTTGGGAGGGCGAGTAGGTTGGAACTTTGATGTGAAGGGGCTTGCTGTGCTGGAGTTGGGCTCTTGGGGCGGAGGGAGAAGAAGTGATGGTGTTTAGTGAGTGGGTTTATTGTACTTACCTAAGTAAGAAGTATAAAGGGGGGAGGGACTGTCGCCGAGTAACACCGCCCCCCCAAGCTTGCGAACCATCTTTGTCGTAGAAGCAAGCACAGTTGGGAAACCAGTTATGTCGAAAGCGATATCCACTATTTCCCCGTTTGTGATCTTTCGTATCTCATCAAAAGCTTCTCCTACCTGTAGACAGATCGTATGTGTAGCTCCGTTCTTCCCGGCTAGGTGGAGTCCAACGGCAGAGGTATCGATGGCATGATCTTGCGGGCTCTGGTAACCCTCAAGTATTGCGTGACGAGCTGGCCGAGAATGCCTAATCCGACTACAGCCGCACTTTAGCCCATCGCCATTTCAGCTCTTCTAACGCCTAGCTGGGTCGTTCGTGCAAGTGTAGCCCAGATAGCCTCCTTATCACTGATGGCGTTAGGAATCGCAAAGAGGTGGTCTTGTGCAGCTGCAAAATATTGCGAATGCGGGTTGAAAGAGCAGACGCGATCACCGAGCTTAAACTTCGTGGCTTCAGGTCCTAGCTCGATGACGGTTGCTGCCTTCGAGTAGCCGCCGCCGGGCGAGAAGGGATATTGGATTTACTCTTCCCAGTAGGTACCAGGGTCGTATCCCGCGCAGGCAATGGCCATCGGTGCCGATGCTTATGAGGGATGTGGAGGCTTTGCATAAAAGTTCGCCCTTGGCTGGCTTGCAGACATCTTGGAGGGGAGTCTCTGCTTGGCCTTGGGATGGGAAGATGATGTTGAAGGACTTCATTCTGATGAGGTGGTATGGTGATAGTGATCGGACAAGTAATTGGATTTAATAGCTCACAAATCGTGGCTTCTATCTCTTGAGACCAAAACCCCTATCATATCCTTCATCACACTGCACTCCCCCAGGCAAGAATGCCAGATGTAACATAAGGATTCCACAAGCATCAGTCTTTTTTACTGCATGTGTCGATCTGAACCTATGCTGTCCAAAATTGTACAAAATAGTGGCAACGAGCATCAAGATGATATAAAATAGCAAATAGCAAAGCCGAGAAGTATTTCGATCTACACCTGAAGTACCGTCCCGATACTGCATACTTCAAGTGGATACTATGCAACATGCAACTGCAATAGCAACTGCAACGTAAGAATGTCTGCTCACGCTTTGCTATCACGCGAGCGATGGTTATAGAAGAGAGTATTAAGAGAATAAAGCGGGTTTAATAACAAATCAAAACATGGAATAATAGGCAGACAAGGTGAAATCTAGATATTTTTTCACTTGACGCGGGGAAATACTACTGGACGTACCGGTACTCCGTACTCGTCCCTAATGCAAAGGGCTTTCACCTGTCATCGTCCCTATCCGATTCTTGACAAAAAGGGTAATAGAGCATGGCAAATGCGCGAAATACTATTAATAAAAGATGCTTTGACGTTAAAGAGTTATGCTCACCAGGTCTGAGCTTAGCTCTACACCGAATATACAATTATTTGTCTGCCACCATATATGCTAGCGCTGCTGTTATTATCTCGTCTTTGTGACCCTCATATTCCAACAAGTTGAGGAAGATATGGTCGGTCACCTGACCCTGACTAGGAGGTTTCGGGAACAGGCTAGTTTTCTGTCAACGTCACTTCATTTCTTCACTTCCACTGCTCCGATATGCAAGCTTGGAAGTAATGAGATCATTCATAATCGCGGGTCTAAGTATACTCCTTTTCCCTGCAAACAGTTTTTCGATATATACGTTCCATATATCCTGCGCTTCAATTGATCTCTCAATTCCATCTTTCACAATGTCTGACCCCAATAACCCCAACATCAAATCCAGAAGTACACCCCAGTGGGGACTCTACCAGCGCGAGCTGTTCTGGAAAGACAACACGGGAGAGGTGCCTCCCTTCAGTACTGATCCTGGTGACCTGGAAGAATTAGCAAAAAAGAGCCTCACCAGCGGAGGATGGCAAGTCCCCCTCCATCTGCCTCTCAACCATCCACCTAACCTCCCATACTACAGGTACTACGCCTCCTCCAATGCCGGGCAATCCTACACCCACCTCGCAAACCGACAAGCCTTCTACCGCCACCGCATTATCCCCCGCATGCTCATCGATACCAATACGCGCGATACCAGTACCACGATCTTCGGGCACAAAGTCAGCGCCCCCATCGGCTTCGCGCCCATCGGCATAAACAAGATCTACAACCCGCTCGGCGAGCTGCCCGTCGCGAAAGTAGCAAAGGAATTGAACCTGCCATATTGTCTCTCCACAGCAGGTTCCTACCCCATCGAAGATGTAGGAGCCGCAAATGGTGCTGGTCCGCGGTTTTTCCAGCTGTATATACCGCACGATGACGAACTTACGCTGTCGTTATTGCAAAGGGCGCATGATAGCGGGTTTACGGCGTGTATTCTTACGCTTGATACGTGGCAGCTTGCTTGGAGGCATCATGATACGGCGGGGTCGAATTATGCGTTTTACCATGGGGTAGGTGCTGATTTGGGGCTTTCTGATCCGGTGTTTCAGAAGAGGTTGAGGGAGAAGGGGATTGATGCGAAGGAGCAGCCGAATGAGGCGGGAGCACTGTGGATTGATAATGTGTGGCATGGCAGGGCTTGGAGTTGGGAGAAGATGCCGTGGTTGATGGAGCAGTGGAGGAGGATTAGTGGGGGGAAGCCGTTCTGTTTGAAGGGCATTCAGAGCGTCATAGATGCGAGGAAGGCGGTTGAGCTTGGGGTTGATGGGATTGTGGTTAGTAATCATGCGGGGAGGCAGGTTGATGGGGCGGTTGCAAGTTTGGATGCGCTGGAGAAGATTGTTGATGGTATGTGGACTACGTCCAGGTTCATGGGTATCTGCTGACTTGATTTCAGCTGTCGGCGACAAGACGTACATTATGTTTGACTCGGGAGTGCGGGGAGCCGCGGATATCTTCAAGGCTCTAGCCCTTGGTGCGAAGTTTGTATTCGTTGGCAGACTGTGGGTATTCGGACTCAGCATTAAAGGAGAGCTTGGTGTCCGACATGTGATGAAGAGTTTGCTGGCTGACTTTGATATCCTGATGAACGTATCGGGATATCAGAGCGCGGATCAGATCACGCGGGACAGTATCGATAGCTTGCCGAACACTGCGGCTATGATTGCTGAAAAGTCGAAGCTGTAAGAAGGACGATCTCCGAGACAATGATACCAATATATGTAGCGTTGCAAAGACGCGAGGTTGAGCGAAGGCAGGCTTGTCAAGTAAGGTACGAGTAACGAATTGTACGATGTATACTCGCGAACATACCTAATTTTCTTCTGCCCTTATGCATGTGGTGTGGTTCCCCGACAGCAAGCCCATTTCGGAAGGTCTTACCAAGTACCTGTTCTACGACATTCTTTGCGAGACGGTGATCCATTACTGTAGTGGTTATGTGTGTTGCACATCTTTTTCTCGGCAATCTGAGGTAACGGACGATCTGTTGAATCTCCAGACATACAAGACTCCTAGTGGTGGCTCGCGGTGGACACAGATCTGGGTGGACAGAAAAGAAGACACCAATTTCATAATAATGTCCTAGGCTGAGTGGGACATGAAAATGTCGATGATATAATATAGTCCTCGCGCAGACATTCAACAGCTGCTTAACGTGGCCAGCTGACTTGCTTTGCTTTGCTTCACTGTCGCTCACTCCCCCTTCCCATTCACCGACGAAGCGCGTAGCAGGGCGCCCCTTCCTTCCTGAATGTCTCCCGCCGAGTGGAACATGTAAAATCTCCTTCCCTTCCGAGCCAGAACAAAACATGACATGACACTCGAAGCGAGACACCCCAGATCTTCCCTTGATACTTGAAGATCTCCTACCTACTCTTTCCAATATCTACCATCTCTCCTACGCAATTCGCATCTCCTACGTGTCTTTCTTCCTTTCTTCCTTTTATTCACCGTACCATGTACTCCTCTGTCGTTCTCTTAACATGGACTTTTCTCCAAGTCGCCCACGCCCAGATTGTTCCTCATTCTTACAACACCATCTCAGCCTTCGCATCCCCTCGCAGAAATGTAATCAGTCAACAGGATCTCAGCCTGGCTCCTCCAATACCAATTCTCGACATTGGCCTGCAGCACATGCTTGGCCAGATGGGTGCCAATGCCACCAGGGCAGAGAACGTCTCCATGGCAGAAGCAAAGGGCCAACCGCCACCGCCAGAAGTCTCACCAGTCTCCAAATTTACTCCGCCGCACCAGAATGATGCACCTGCTGAGTGCGGTCCGGGTCAGCCTTGTGCTGATGCGAGTTGCTGCAATTCGGTACGTGCTCCTGAGCCCAGGAACTGAATCCGGCTGATGAGGAACAGGAAGGCAAATGCGGATTTAAACCTTACAATTGTATCTCTTCTACTGCAACAACCTGTATCTCGAACTGCGATGCTCATGCTATGTGTGGAGTCGACTCGCTGCAAGGACAGCAGAAATGCGAACTGAACCTATGCTGTTCTTATTTTGGGTATTGCGGTGTGAGTACTTCGAGTCTTCGGTAGCAATGATCATTGCTAACAATCAGCAGGCAACAGACGCACACTGCACTACCCAAGGCCAAACTCCCTGCCAACCAGGATTCGGAGACTGTCAGGTCATGAGTGCACCAAATTGTACAACCAAGACAGCCTCCAGAGGTAGGAGAGTGGCATATTTTCAGGGCGGGTAAGCGCTTACTATATTGGACATCCATCTTACCGTCACTAATCAACATCTGCGTGTAGGAATGTTGCAAATCGAGCCTGTGATCAAGTCTACCCATCCCAGATAGACACCACCGGCCTGACCCATCTCAACTTCGCATTTGCTTCGATTGATCCCGTCACATTCAGTGTTACTGCTGCGGATTCTATGGACTTGCTACTGTACCCCCAATTTACTTCTCTGTCATCACCACATCGTCTGCAAACATGGATTTCTATCGGGGGTGGGGGCTTCAGCGGCCCTGGTCCAACGCATACTACCTGGTCCGATCTCAGTTCCTCGCCATCAAACCGAGCAGCTTTCATTACTTCACTCACTGATTTCATGCATAAGTGGGGATTTCAAGGTGCTGATCTCGATTGGGAGTTTCCAGCTCAGCCAGCTTCTGGCGGAAAGCCGGAGGATACTGCAAATCTGGCTCTTCTTCTCAAAGAAATGAGCGCTGCTTTTGGAACCAAGTATGGCATAAGTCTTGCACTGTAAGAAATACTGAACTCTCCCCGAAGTCCATTCCAGACACTTGCTGACAGCCTCAGGCCTACCGACTTCAACTACCTTGCTGCTTTTGACCCTATAGCCCTACAACCCTACGTGAGCTTTTTCAACTTCATGGCCTACGATTTACATGGCCCTTGGGAAGCGGCACGATTGGGCTCTCTTCTTCGTCCACAGGCTGCGCTGCCGGATATCGAGAGTACACTTCTGCCACTCTGGTTCGATGGTATCGATGCTCACAAGCTTAATCTTGGGCTCCCATACTACGGACGAGGTGCCACTATTTCTAGTACGTCTTGCGTAGATCTCAACTGTCCCTACTCTGGCCTCAGCCGTCCTGGTCAATGCACTGGCCAGGCAGGTATCCTGTCTTTGAAAGAAATCCAGGATATCATCGCCCAGCGTCATCTTACACCAAAGGTCCTTCCAGGTATCTTTCAGAAATCAATCACCTTTGATGACCAGTGGATTTCATACGATGACAGCGATACCATAGCTGAAAAGGCACAATGGGCAGACCAGCACTGTTTTGGTGGAACCATGATCTGGAGTATTGATTTGGTCAATGGCAATGGAAGGCCCACGGTCAGCGTAGATGGAACTTGTGGGAATGGTAAGACGTGCAAGGGAAGCACGTTTGGAAACTGTTGCTCCCAACACGGTTGGTGCGGGTCCACTTCCGACTACTGTTCAGTAGAGAAGGGCTGTAATCCCGCAGTTGGCCTCTGCGGTGACAATTTGAAGATGAGCGTCGATGGAAGTTGTGGGGGATCTGGAACATTCTGCCTAGGCTCGCCTTGGGGTGATTGTTGCAGCTCTCATTCATGGTGTGGTCAAACCTCTGATTATTGCTCTTCGGCCAATGGCTGTCAAAGTGCGTTTGGTAACTGTTCTTGAGTGGATAATTATTCTTGAAATTGATTTCTGCATCCTGAACATATAAAAGCATTCGCCGGCCCTCCGTTGTGACATCCACCAATGCACCATGATTGACTTTTAATGTCCCACGCCACCTGGAACATTATAAACGGGCCTGAGAGCTGAGCACCTGGGTAGTACCCAGAACCTATTCGGGTGTATATTCTACCCGGCATGGTCAACTTTAATGTCCCACGCCGCATGGCACATTGTAAATCGATGCCGGTTTCCCTATCCGCCTCGAGGTATTTAGTACGTACGCCGCCTAGCATGTTATAAATAGGCTAGGAGCTAGACGCCTAGGTGATATCTAGAGCTTCTATAGGTGGATATTTTATCTAGTAGTTATTATAGTTGACTTTTAATATCTTATACTATCTGGGATATTATTAATTTATACAGGTTTTACTTATATGCCTCGAGGTAGTAAGTACTCGTAGGCTAACTTTTTAATATCTTACGCTGCTTAGAATATTATAAATACCTAGTAACTACCTCGGTATCAAACAAAGATATTATAGTATATATCGTCACACTCAACTAACCATCCCCTTCCTCTTCAAATTTTGGCAACTACGCTGTGATACTATTAACCATTCAAAGGAAATTCAAGCAACCCTTATAAACATCAATCAACCACGACGAGTCACATAATACGCACACCATACCATACCACACCGCAAAATGAACCTCCTATCTATCATCACATCCGCATTAGCACTCGCCGTCGTCCACCGGCTCGGCCCGCATTCGTTCTTCCTATCAAACACGGTGCCCGGGCTCCCAGGCGCCATCTTCGACTTCCTCTGGAACGCCAACATCGCACTCGGCACGCCCTTCATGGCGCGGAACGTCGTTATAGCCGACAGCAGAAACGGCGTGGCTATGCTAACTGGCATCGCCATAGCTCTAGGCTCGGGCCTCGCTGCCGCCACGCAAGAGGCTGGCCACTTGTTGCTTTGGGGCGCTGTTGCCGCGTGGTGGATTGCTGGTGCGTTGCTCGTCGAGCGTGACGGGTGGGAGGCGGGCGTCTGGTGGTTCAGGGCCGTGCTCGCGGCGAAATTGGTGGATGTGGTTCAGAGAGGCTTTTCTTGAATTTCTCTCGGCGTGAGGCGATCCAAGTATGCTCTTATATGACGGTTAATGGCGGTACCTCTCGACCGAGAAATCGTCAACGGTCATATATAAAGCTAAGGAATTTTAGTCTTAAAGTAAGCCTAAAAGCTAAGAGCTAAAGATTGGTCTATTCTAACTTCCAAGCTTTTATACCTTATAAGTAGGACCCTATATCACAAGTTAGTTAGTTATTCTGCATGTAAGATCGGAGATACATAGAAAAAGGATGAACAGGGCGCGACTGAAAACGGGTTTTTACCAACTGCAAGACTTCTTGAAGCGAATTACTCTGTATAAAACGCTGATGTCGATCTTGTAGCTAATTCTCCCGGCACACCTTCCTCAATAATCCGGCCTTCGTCCAGCAATACAACCCTATCGTAGTCAAGAACAGTATATAACTTATGCACAATTTCAATAACCGTACGATCTCGAAATTCGTTGCGAATAACCTTCTGCATCAATTCCTCGGTCTCGGAATCTACACCACTCATCGCCTCATCCATAATAAGTATCTTTCCTGGCCTGACAACTGCTCGCGCAAGACAGAATAGTTTTCGTTGTCCTTGAGATAGTTGATCTTCTCTCATATCACCATCAAGCCCACCACGCGAATGGAGGAAGTCCCATATACACACGACGCGCAACGCCTCTATCATACGGTCATCGCTCGCCGTTTGTAGAGGATCCAGATTTTCCCGCACGCTACCGGGTAGGAAAAAGGGATCTTGCGAGAGCGTGTTGATACGTCTCCGTACTTCATCTCGTGGTATGGTGCTGATATCAATACCATCTATACATATAGTACCAGAGTCAATCTCCACTATGCGAAGCAGAGCAGCAATCAGTGATGATTTGCCGCTAGTAATTCGTAAGCATTGGTCATTCAAGTTGCAGGTAGCAGCAGAAAACCTACCTCCCCGTTCGGCCGCAGATAGCCACCTTTTCCCCAGCATTTACAGAAAGTGAAATTTCTTTGAGAACTGGCTCCGCAGACGACTCGTACGAAGCCGACAGATCTTTCAACGTGACGGCACCATGTTCTGGCCAGTCTGTAGGAACATTGTCTACCTCGTTCGCCAGGTTCTCGTCCTGAACTTTGTTTACGTATGAGCGAATCCTGCTAATTGCACCCAGTGCCGTCTCTACTTCCGTCCATTGGGTAACGAAGGTCTGGAGTGTTGCGCTGAATATAACGACATTGAAAAGCGCGGTCCCTAAGAAGGTAGTGGAGCCAGTTCGAAGATTTGTCGCAAGTGAGACAAGCAAGATGGCTATTCCGGCGTTCAAAAGATCCAGGACCAGTGTCAACCATCGCTGGATACACCAAAGTAAGTAGTATGGTTTCTGTGATGTATTCAGCGCCTGGCAATTTCTTTGTATGTAGTCTTCGGTCCATCCATAAGCTCGAATACTTGATGTGCCGCTGATTGTTTCTAGGAACTGTGAGAAGAGAGGCGCTTTTGCTTCAATGTCGAGGAGCCTGAGCTGCCGCGATGTTCTCAGGTAGTAGAACTGGATTAGAAAAAGTGCTGATATGCAGAGAGGGGCTGTAGCAGCGACGTAACCTGAGCCAATAAAAACAAGGACTGCCGTGAATATAGCTGACAGAAACTCGAATATTGTTTGAGTAATAGCCATAGGCAGGTCATTGTCGATCAGTTCGAGATCTTGGCTAAACCTACTTTATATTAATCCTTGTTTCATTACATGCTATATAGCTAGATGCAAAATACCAACCTGTTAATAGTTATCCCGGCGTCAGTTGATGTGAGGAAGGACATAGGCGCTCTATAGAAGTTCTCAGCTCAAAGTACCATCCCTGAACGCATAAAATACCGCATAGTTGTAGTCAATAAAAGCTCATGAAACTTCTTTGATGTTCTGGGAAGTATCACTAGGTTAAAAATCCTTCCCTGATATTAGTGTATTTCACGGCAGCTTGGGAGGCTATATTTACCATTCTGCGGTACCGCAGCCAAGTAGTGTTATGGCCCCGATCGAGCCAAAGACCCCTAGCCAGTACCCAATATGCTCATTAGGGTTGAATGCGTTCGCATTTGTCCATAATTGTAACCAGACAGCTGAAATAGTCAACAGAGCTTCATCTAGCAGCTTGTATCAGGGAATAACACTTTAAAGAACTTACAACGAAAATTGATGCCGAATACAAAGATAACACAGGCAAAGAGATAAAATGAGATGGTCGACCATCCTGCAATACGTGCATAGTAGGGATAGTTTTTCATATCACCAGTACGACGGCTTGCGTCTGGCTCTGGATCCTCAAAATTCCCAAGCTCATGCAGCGCGGGCTGCTGATGCTCAAACGGAGGTCGGCATAGTCTTGGGGATAAGGTCGCAAGATTTTGAACCTCGTTCGCACTCTTAGAGACGCTTTCAGGGGTTTCTTTTTGGGAAACTCGCCCATTTTCGTCGAGAAAGATGAAATGATCTGCGAATCTCAAGTGGTTTGCTGTTTATACTTCAATACACTAGGAGTTGGTGCTAGATAGGGGCCCTTACCTGAGCTTGTAGCCATAATAACGGTAGATTCCAGTTGTCTTAATAAACCATTGGGCCCAAAGACCTCATCAAGAATGTGCTGCTCTGTCGCTCGATCGAGTCCGGTCAATACATCATCCAGGATCACGATAGGATTCTTAGAATACAGTGCACGAGCCAATGACTGCACATTATCGATTAATATTAAGAGACACTCCGGGGGGAAATATAGTCACTCACCAGGCGCATTTTCTGCCCACCACTTAGTCGACATCCTTCGCTACCCGTGCTGGTTTGGTCGCCATGCATCAGGGTTTCAAAATCTTTAGAGAGGGCGCAGACACGAACAACATTTCGATACCAGAGCTCGTCCCAACTTGACATGCCGATAATATTGCTTTTAACGGTGCCCCAGGTGATCCACGGCGATTGTGAGCAGTACGCGGCTCTGGTGAAGTTTGTTGAGACAGAGCCCGATGTAATTGGCATCTCTCCCAGCAAGAGCTTGAGAAGACTCGATTTGCCAGACCCGACCGGTCCAAAGATTATTGTAGTCTTCTTTTGTGGAATGCTGAAGTTCAAGTCTTGGAGAACGGGGTCACCTCCAGTGGTATATCTCGCTGATGCATCTTGAGCCATCACTGCAAAGTTGAAATTTCCTGTATGTGGAGTTGAATCTTCCGCAATTTTGCTCTCTGTGATATCTTGCGAGCACGAAGGACTTAAAGACAACGGGAGCGCTTCGCAGCCAGGGGTAATTCTGTAATCAACTTGTTCCGCGGATAACAGATACTCTTGAATTCGCCGGAATGAGTTCAATACTGTCTGGGCGTTTTCGAAGCTACCAATAGCATATCTGACGGGCGCTTCTAGCAATTCAAATAGACTGAATGCTGAAAAGGCAATACTTTCGGTCAAGGTACCCCCGGCGTTATTCGATTTGGCAAGTAGGGAAAATACTGCAAACCCCCATACTGAAGCCAAGATATATGATCCAAAATCTATTGTTAATTGGTCAGTTTGAATAACCAGTCCGATTTTGTTGCCCGTTGCGGCTGAATGTTTAGCTGCAGTGCTTACTTATAACAAATGCAAAGATGTTTAAAATGCGATAGCGGCGAGACGAGCGGATCTCTAAAGATCTAAGGTTTGCAATCTTGTGATAGGTAGTAGCCGCCAACCCGGTCATTTTCAGACCTTTCATAGCGCCCAAAGCTTTTGCAGTACTCGCTAGGCGCTTTTCAATTGCGTTTAGCCACGGCATTTGAGCATTCCCTGCCGCAGTGGCAATAGGGAAGCCTAATATCAGACACGCTAGCGGGATATGAGCCATCAGAAATAAAAGTTGCGGGCAATATGATCATACCTGCGATCCAGCCAATTGGAGCAATTGTTGCAACTCCAAGCAGTCGATATAGAAACCATAGCGCTAAACCAATTTCAATAAAGCTAGCATAAGCCTGGTGAATCATCGTCAGGCTAGACCCGATACGGTCAATATCGGCACTCATTAAAGTGATTGCTTCAGCATCCGTTGACCTCGCAGCGGAGGAGCCGACGCGGAGCGTCTTGCGAAATATGAGGGTAATTAAGCTGCCGCGGAATAATGTGAGAAAACGATATGTCTTATGTTGATAGACAGTGTATGACAACTGAAATCAAAATCAGCCCAAAATTTTCTATAAGTAGATATGCAACGAACAGAGATCCCAATATAGACAATCGCATATGCTCCTATTAGCCCATACGCGGTGTTGCTCCTGTTGGGGCCGTCGGGTTCCGCACTGAAATCTAGAACTCGTTGGATAAGGAATGGCTGTGAGAAACTGAACACAGTGTACATCAATCGTGGTACCACTCCAGCCAATAAATCCCACTTGTAATGCACCAAGAAAGTCCAGAGAAGGGCATGCTTGCTTGATTTGTCCACTGGGAAAATAATTAGGGCTGAACGTCAAGGTATACGGGAAGAAATTGGCACGACTTTACTTTTTTCCCAGGCTCTTATTAGTTTGGATGGGTTGGATGCAGAAAGTAGATCAAAATCAAGAGGAGCGAGTGTATTTAGGGTCATTGTCGTCCGGAAACCACGAAGAAAAAGCCCATTCAGCCAAAGGAATAAGGCTCTGCTGATTACACCACTTGTGTCTTCGGGAGACCCTCCTTGCCACTCAGGCCGGATAAGACGACGTTTTTCAGAGACTTCAAGAATAAAAAGTAGAAGCTTGATGAAGAACGCAGCCAGAGAAAGCGGGGCAATAATTTGGATGTGCTCGATATAGAACAGAGTGCGGGTGCGCGCAAGGTCCAGAAGAATTGATGATCCGAAATAGATGCAAAGCAATGATGACGGCCGTAATGAGCGTGAATGTTCAAGATATGAGACGATTGCTAGAAAGGAGTAGCTGGTCAAAGTCAAAACAATGCAGGCAATGGTGAGTCTCGTCTTTGGGATCCCGTGAACTCCCCACAAGGCAAGCAGGGCCACCTGAAAAATAACGTATGCTGAAAAAAGAAGCTGTTGGAATTTGTTAACTTAAGACCAGCGACTTGTTCACAGTAAAATGGCAGCGACTTGCCATTTTGAACGCCAAAATCCATGATAACCGGACCTTCGTAGGCTCATTAATAAGAACCGCAAATCGACAAAGTGCCCAGCTAACTAGAAGCCTTTTATCAGATGATGAACGCGTACGAACAAGAACGACATACTCGCAGCCCCCAGGGGAAGAAGGGTCAATATACCCTCTTCGAAGAGAAGAGTGAAGTCGAACCCCCCAAGGCAAGAACTAGCCACTACAGGGCCGAAAGTGTCTTCGACAGTAATAGGGCATATTGCGTATGAATACGACATCGGTGATAGAAGGAGGCTAACCAATGAATACTCATCAATCGAAAATAATAGGGAGAGGTGAAAGAAGGGAGATAATTCATTGCTGTCGCAGAGCAAAGTATATGTTTTTTTTTAAAACATATCAACTCGGAAATATGCAGACTCGAGAGCATGTAACGCAAATCAAAATCACTTGCCGCAAATTTGTCAATTTGCGGAGAACTCCTACTGTAAGGTACGAGTTGAGCCCAAAGCACGCATCAGAGCCACTGCAAGTTGTGAACCAGCAATCAAAAGCGATCGAAAGTGGAGAAATATTTACCGGGAAAGAGCAGCTAGTGTAGGTACGGAGTACCGGTGGTACAATACGGTATACTAGCGTTGTAATTACATAAAAGGAAATGAGCAAATAATGATCCCGTAAAAAGGCCTCCGGATTCCGAGTTATATATTAAATAAGCATTTTTCCTTAGCATTTTGCCGATTTTTGAACCCCGCACCATTTTTGCGCCTATATATAAGGAAAAACGCTTATTTATGCAACATATGACCGTAGTCTGTACCCGCGTCAGCCCGCCATCAACGACCATCGACGACACATATACGCAGATCTCACGTCGGCGCGTGCGATGATGACACGTACACATTGATCTGGCCGGCACATGTGATGATCTGGTCGATATGATAGTACTCTACTGCTTGCAAGTTTTCTTTTTTCGTTGTTCGGGTTGACAAATTCAGCCCACTACTTTACCGCCATACGGAGGGAGTGCTCCCCGAGTCGCGGGCGTGTAGCTTTGGCGTCGTGCAGAATTACTAATAAGAGATTCCCAAAGTAGCTTCAGAAGGAACGGTACAAATAATTACTAGTAAGTCAAGCTCGCGATTGGATTCGGTCTTTTCGTCCAAGCAGTAGTAGGGAGCTGGTTCGCTGACAGCTCCTAGGAAAAAGCCCTCAGGAGCTGAATATTGACACTATTATTCAGAGACTACTAATCTTTAAGATGAGTAGATGTCATCAGGCATAGCAAAATGAGCAACTTTCTTCCTGGGCTCGGGTATCTGAACTGACAATTCCCTAACCTAGAAACTCTTCAGCGGCGGAATCAGCGCCATATCCACAATGTCTGGAATCGCCAACCAAACTAAACGAATTTGCACGACGTGGCGTTCCACGAAGCCGAATTTAGAGACCAATGAGGACAAATGGTGTATTACTATGTTTCAATGCGTAGTAATTGAGGACAAGCGGGATCTGGTTGACCTATAAGTACGTTTTGGGAATACCTATCTTATTACTTAAGATGATCCTCTACGTGACAAGAGCATCGATCCTTTTTACAGCTCAATCTCACCCAAAACTACAGCGTAGGTGCCATCAGATCGAAGTATCGTAGTTGTGCATGAAGCTAACATAGACAGAATCAGCCAAACAATAGACACTATGGGAAGCATCGCGGAGGACCGAAGTTCTACCACTGATTTCTCTGTCTCCCGGTTTTCCTTGTTGGGATCTGCTATTAAAAAAGAAGAGGTGCTCGCCCATGTCGCTCATCTATGCCGCGTCCCAGCGTCCCAGGTCATTGATGCCTTTCCCTGTACACCACTACAAGAAGGCCTCCTAGCTCTCACCACAAAGCATACAGGAGACTACGTGGAGAAAAAGATCTTTGAAATTCCCAAAGAAGTCAATATAAAGACGCTTCGTCGAGCGTGGGAGCAAGTTGTATCAATGAATTCAATCCTGAGAACGCGCATCATCAGCCTTCCTCATTATGGCATGGTACAAGCTGTCTTAGAGGAAGGGCCTCAATGGTCTTTTAGCACAAAATTTGGCACCGACGAACTCGATCGCGGATCCGATGAGTCTGCTATGGGACTCGGCACCCCACTGACAAGGTTCTCTATTTTCGAAGACGCTTCTGGTTCGCCTCGTCATCTCTTGTGGGAAATCCATCACGCTTTATACGACGGCCATTCGATTCCTCTGCTTTTGAGGCAGGCTGAAGACATATACTACAATAAAGCATACGAGGTCCTGGAACCTATGACGGCATTTGTCAAATACATCATTGATCGAGACCCAGCGACTGCAAATGCCTTTTGGAAGGCCCAGTTCCTCAACATACAAGCCTCGACATCTCACTTTACGTCGACAACATCTGAATACAACCCTCGCCCGGATTGCCAAATCAGCGTCAACGTACACGACCTTGTGTGGTGCCGTGGTAACTTCACAGCGGCTACGTTGATCAGAGCAGCGTGGTCACTAGCAACGGCACAAAGTAAGGGGTCTAATGAGGCACTTTTTGGAGTGACGGTCACTGGACGTCACGCACCAGTGGCCAATATCGAGCGCATAGCGGGTCCCACTATTGCCACTGTTCCAGTTCGAGTGACTCTGGACTGGGATAGCAGTGTCAACCACCTGTTAGATGCAATACAGCGCCAGGCAATAGATATGATTCCTTTCGAACAGACAGGACTTCACAGAATCCGGCGAATAAGCGACGAAGCCGAGATTGCTTGTAACTTTCAAACGCTGCTGGTCATCCAGCCAGCTGAACATGGTACAGATAAACCATCCGGATCCTTCCTGAGCGCACCGCATAATGGAACGCGGAGACAGCGCTTCGAGACATTTCCTATCATTGTTGAGTGCCAGCTCGAGTCAAACGGAGTCTCTGTGGATCTTGCGTTTGACTCTAGTATAATAGAAAAACGGCAAATGGAACTCGTTTGTGCGAACTTTCAATACTTCCTTGGTCAGTTATCCGACAGCAAGCGACTCAAAGATAAAATCGGAGTTGTTGTATCAGAGAGTCAGTACCAGTGGGACCTCGAGGATATTTGGACCTGGAACTCTGTGCTGCCCGATGCAACAGAAATGTGTATGCATGACCTTATAACGCGCAGAGTTTCTGAGAACCCGTTCGCGCCTGCAATTTGTGCATGGGATGGGGAGTTGAGTTACAAGTAAACAAATCTTTTTTTGTTTTGATTCATGTTTTGCTGTATTTGGACTCCCGAAAAACTTTTCATCCTCTCAGCTCTTGTTATTTACAGAAAACATGACTCTAACTCATCATAGACAACTCGACGACCTGTCGACCAACTTAGCTTATCAGCTTGTTGACAAGCCATTGACTGGAGCCATAATACCCTTGGTTTTTGAGAAGTCAATGTGGATGCCAGTTGCTGCACTTGCTGTTATGAAAGCTGGTGGAGCGTCAGTTGCCATAGACATCACACAGCCCGAAGAGCGGTTGGGCGCACTGCTGTCACAAGCAAATTGGACGGTGGTTCTTGCATCAGTACAAAACGAGAGTATTGCCCGCCGGCTCGCTGGCCCTGCGAAAGATTTACTGATTGTGGGACCCAACTATCATCAGCCTGCGTCTGACCCTCCTTTATTGCCAGTTGTGGAACCCTCTAGTGCCCTTTATGTTGTATTTACTTCCGGTAGTACCGGAAAACCAAAAGGGGTTATTATAACACATCGAAATTATTGTACCGCTATCACCTACCAGCGGGAAACCTTAGGCTATTCTAACACTTCGCGAGTCCTGGATTTCGCATCATATGCGTTTGATGTAGCATGGTCCAATTTGTTAAATACACTGAGTATTGGTGGTTGCCTTTGCATCCCTTCTGGCATTGAAAGGGAGAATGATTTAGGAGGTTGTTTTCAAAGGTATAGTGTTACATTGGCGGATCTCACACCGTCAGTTGCGCGAATACTTGGCCCTGCTATACTATCTAAACTGTCTACATTGATTATGGGCGGCGAAACTGTTTTACCTACCGATGCTTACTTAGCTGGCGGGCATACCCGGGTAGTTATCGGATACGGTCCTGCAGAGTGTACCCCAACAACGACACTTGCTGAGGCGAACGCAGAAAACAAAGGAATTGGTCGCGGGGCTGGCATTTGCACGTGGGTAGTTGATATTAGCAACTCGGAACTACTCGCACCAATTGGAGTCGTTGGTGAACTATGGATAGAAGGGCCTCTTGTCGGCCAAGGTTACCTAAATGATCCTGACAAAACGGAATCAGGTTTTGTGGAAAATCCATCATGGTTATTGCGTGGCAGTAACGAATACCCAGGCCGCCAAGGACGAGTTTATCGTACAGGAGACCTTGTCCGCTACAACAAAGCGGATGGAACGCTTGTGTTCATTGGGCGTAAGGATACGCAAGTGAAGATTAGGGGTCAACGTGTCGAACTCGGAGAAGTGGAATATCATGTACAACATGCGATCGAGGATTCCAAGGGCTTCAGTGCGCAAGTAATTGCTGATATAGTCCAACCAAAGGGATCGAACACTACAACCCTAGTGGCTTTTGTTGCGCTAAGCTGCGTGGAAGCTATGACAGAAAAGTCGCATGCTACAGAAGTGCAGAAGAAGAAGTACGAATTAACAGACCGACTAGCCACTGTACTGCCGGCCTACATGGTGCCAACAGCATTTATACCAATCCAAAAGATCCCAATCACAGCTACCGGAAAGACTGACCGGCAACAGCTCCGCACTATTGGCGAGTCCGTATGGCTACAGTATCGTGACGAGTTCGACAGCATTGCCTCAACGGAACCACAAAATGAAGTGGAAAACATCCTCCAGCAAGTATGGATGTCCGTTCTCAATGTCTCATCTAAAGAGGTCTCCGTGGATAAAGCTTTTACGAGGCTCGGTGGCGATTCTATCTCGGCGATGCAGTTAGTTTCTCGCTGCCGGCTCCACAATATTGCCTTCACCGTCGCCGATGTGCTTGCGGCAGGCACTATTAGAAAGCTCGCTGCTCGTTGTGGGGTCATTTCGCGATTTGGCTCTGGAAAAGATAAGAAAATGTTCTTTTCTGAGACTGAACCCTCTGCAAAGTTTTTCAACTTATCACCAATGCAACAAATGTGGTTTGATGACCATCCGGACGGTCTCAACCATTACAATCAGAGTTTTTTATTGGAGCTCAGTAGGACCACACCAGGAACCACACTTCATCGTGCGTTAGTGGCTATCGTTAAACGCCACTCGATGCTTCGAGCCCGCTTCCAGAAAGACCCCGAGAGTGGTGTCTGGATGCAGAATATTATCGACGAAAGCGATCCCCTCCCATTTGCATTTGCAGAGCATCGTGTAGCCAATCGGACCGAAATCTCCAAAATCAGCCAATGGCGACAAGAACATTTAGATATCCAACAAGGTCCTGTTTTTGCCGGTGACCTTTTTCTCCTTCCTGAGAACCAGTTTCTCTTGCTCTCAGCACATCACTTGGTCATTGATCTTGTGTCATGGCGTATCATATGGAATGATATTGAAGAATATGTGAGGATTGGCGAGCTTCATTCGCCACAAACGGCGTCATTTCGAGCGTGGTGTAAAGGCCAAGCCAAGGCATACCAAAACATGTCACCCCTCACCGCGCTTCCATACGCAGTTCCAGAATCAGATATGAGCTTTTGGGGAGTACCACTTTGTGAGAATACATTCGCCAACAGCGAGATGTATACCGAAGTGTTTGATCACGCTGTAACCTCGGCTTTGTGCGGCAACAGCAACGAGAGCCTTCAGACAGAGCCTGTCGACATTATTATCGGCTCAATGATCTACTCCTTCGCCCAGACCTTCCCGGAGCGTTTTGTTCCAGTTGTCTGGGCTGAAGGCCACGGGAGGGAACAATCTGAAAGGCTCCCATTTGATTTGGTTGGTACTGTCGGGTGGTTTACTACCTTACATCCTCTCCCTGTTCCTATCATCGCCCAGGGCTCTATTATACAAGCTATTTCCCTTGTCAAAGACAAAAGGAGAAGTGTACCCGGGAAAGGACAACCCTATTTTGCATGCCGTTATTATAGCGAATCAGGCCGCGAAGCTTTCCAAACACACAGCGATTTCGAATTGAGTTTCAACTTTACCGGGCGATACCAACAATTAGAAAATGAAGGACTATTCAAATTGGGTCAATCGTTCGCCGGAAGGGACTTTGATATATACGAGGTCTCGGGCTCAGCAAAACGGCTCGCTATGATCGAAACGACTGCACACGTGGAGGATGGACTTCTTACTATCACGTTTGAGATTCATAAAAGGATGAAGCACCGGGAACGGATAATGCAATGGATTCGGGCGTTTGTTCAGTCCATAAAATTGGCCACTAACGAGCTTCTACAAACCCCTGCTAGCTTTACGCTTAGCGATCTCCCTCTCCTTCCCATATCCTATAACGGGTTGGAAAGCCTGCTGAAAGAACAGATTCCTGATATGGGGATCACACCGAGCTCTGTAGTGGATATATATCCATGTTCACCGTTCCAAGAAGGTATTTTACTCAGTATCAGAAAGGGTGTAGCATCATATGCAACTCATTCAGTCTGGCAATGCGCACCAACCAATGGGAATACCATACCCAGTGCTTACCAGCTTGAAAAGGCGTGGAAGAAAGTGGTCAGTCGGCATACAATACTATCCACCGTGTTCGATTCACATCCAGATGGCAACGGCTTTGTACAGATTGTACTCTCTGGGTCGAATATTCGCGTGATCCATTTACATGCAGGAAAGGACAACCCTGTCGCGCTCTTGTCCCACCTGGAACGGCCAACGTTCTTAGCCAAAGAACCACAGCACGCATTTACGCTATGCCAGTCAGATTTCGGCGAGCTTGCATGCAGGCTAGATGCCAGCCATGCACTTGTCGATGCAGCTTCTATGTCTATTCTAATCAGAGACTTGGCTGCTGAATACGATGGCAGTGACTTACCCCCTGCTCCCCCCTTCAGTGCGATGATTAAGCACATTGGTAGCATACCACGGGCTCAGAATATCGCCTCATGGGGGAAGTTACTTGATGGCTTAGAACCCTGCCTTTTCCCGGCATCTCGAACATTCGATGACAAAACGGACTATCCGAGCTCTGGAAAATTCCACATCGCGAATGGCTTGACATCGGGCATCACGAGCTTCTGCAAGACTACAGAAGTTACCCGCTCTGTTTTTCTTCAAACGGCCTGGGCCATGGTTCTGTCCCAATTTACCGGGATGCGTGAGGTATGTTTTGGATATATGGCTTCGGGAAGAGATTCTCCAGTAGATCAAATCGACGTTATGGTTGGTCCTTTGGTCAATCTACTGATCAGTCGAGTGGACTTGCGAGCTCCGGCAATGCAAGTATTAGAGAGAACTTTAAAAAGTTCTATAGAGCATCTTACTATACAGCACGTTTCAATCGCAGATATCCAACATCAACTAGGCATTCCGAAGCAACGGCTGTTCAATACATCATTATCAATCCAGGAAGCCGACAAGTTCAATAGTAGCGAGAAAAGAAGTCTTTCCTTCAACTCTTACGATGGCGATGACCATCACGAGGTATGGAACGCACCATATTGTTTACGTACCGCAATCAAGGCTAACAGAGGGTAGTTTGACTTGAGTCTCAATGTCAGCATTGATGGAGACTACATGGATGTTACTGTTGAATTCCGAGAGCCATATATTAGTCGAAAGCTTGCTCGGGATGCCTGCAATACTCTAAGCAAAGCGATTGAGTACCTCCTGACAATATCTAATCCTCGACTGTCAACAGAGCACCATGCAGGTACAGCGCAGAATAACATGAGTGTCCCCGGCGACGCGCTCGTTTCGGATTCGCTTTTTAGCGGATTCTTCAAGCACACTGTGGGTACAGACGAGACTTCAACAAATGAATTTTGGCAGCGCCAGTTTTCCAACATTCAAGGAACTCATTTTCCTCCTCTCAAAGCTGCTAAAATTCATCCTCGACTTGCTCGTCGAGTGAAACAAGTCGCGCAAGGGCTGAAGTTAAGCAACGACGAGTTTGCAGCCACGACAGTGATCAGGGCCGCGTTATCCATGGTGATTTCCCGAATTATGGGCTCAGATGAGGCACTCTTTGGAGCAACAACTGAAAGCCGTTCGATGGTGCCGTTGCGAATTTCGGTGGATGGGAACAGCAGCACCAAAAAGCTACTCCAGGAAGTACAGCGCCAGGCTATTGAAATTGTCCCATTTGAGAATACAGGCTTGCACAGGATTCGCTGCTTAAACGATGAAACAGCCGTCGGCAGCGACGTCCAAACGCTGTTACATGTGTTTCAGGTATCTAACAACTCCCAAGAGAACAACAAATTTGAATACGAGATTTCCAAGGAAGAGCAACTGGACTTTGATACATATCCCCTGGTAGTTGTGTGTGAGCTTCAGACCAATGGGGCCGACATGTCTTTTAATTTTGACTCCGATGTCGTTGGGGAGTTGCAAGTCTCGCGAATCGGCCGCCAACTCGAGCACGTTCTTCACCAGCTGTCTGACATGAGCTCTAGAGAACAAAAAACACGGGATATATCTGTGATAAGTCCACAAGACATTGCCGACATTTGGACCTGGAATGCAATTGTGCCAGAGCCAAAACCTGCATGTGTGCATGATTGGATTCTGCAACGAGTCCTTGAGCAGCCATCAGCCCCGGCCATTAGTGCCTGGGATGGAAATTTAACATATGGGGAGCTGAATGAGCTCTCTACTGCCTTGTCTCACCAACTAATCGGCAAGAAGATTGGGCCAGGAGACGTTGTGCCGCTATGCTTCGAGAAGTCAATGTGGATGCCAGTCGCCGCGTTTGCGGTGATGAAATCCGGTGCAGCGTTTGTGATGATAGATACTGCGACGCAGCCTGAAGAGCGGATACGATCTGTGACGACGCGCGTCAAAGCAATAGTGATCATCTCGTCGGTAGCAAACGAGAACTTGGCAAGCCGGCTCGGACACGGCGAAGTACTTGTTGTAGGTGCAGATCAGCCCCCAGCGCCAATGGCTTTTGGAAAAGACTGTGATTCCGAGTGCGATCCTGGATTACCTCATGTCAAGCCCTCCGATGTTTTGTACAATGTATTTACCTCGGGCAGTACAGGAGTTCCCAAAGGTATCGTAATCAGTCATCAGAATTTCTGCTCTGCCATTGCTTATCAAGGACATGCTCTGGGCTTTGGAAAGCGTTCCCGAGTGCTCGACTTCGCTTCCTATGCATTCGATGTTGCATGTCTCAATCTACTCAAGACGTTGACATCAGGTGGGTGTCTGTGTATCCCGTCTGCGGCGGAGCGTGAGGACGATATTTGTGGATATATCGAGAAAAACGAGATTACAGTCGTGGATTTGACACCTTCGTTTGCTCGCCATATTCCCAAACTGGGCGTTGCGAGTTTATCTACGCTCTTATTAGGTGGCGAAGTGGTCCTCCCAACCGATATACAGCTGGTTGGAGATCATACGAAAGTGCTAAATGTCTATGGACCCGCAGAGTGCACGCCCACTAGCACGATACTAGAACTCTCAGATGCACGCGAGGGGGTCGATGGCCAGAATACCGGACCTGGTCGTGGAGTGGGACTTGGGCGCGGAGTCGGGGTCTGTACGTGGATTGTAGAAGCGGACAATCCCCATATGTTGGCAGCAATAGGGGCTATCGGTGAGCTGTGGATTGAAGGACCGCTTGTAGGTCAGGGGTATCTCGACGACCCTCAGAGAACAGCTGCGGCGTTCATCCAAGACCCGCCGTGGCTCCTGTGCAGGGCTTCCAACAAACAATCAGGTCGCCACGGGCGACTATATCGAACTGGGGACCTGGTGCGATATGCTGAAGACGGGTCACTTCTTTTTATCGGACGCATGGATACGCAGGTTAAACTTCGCGGTCAGCGTATTGAACTAGATGAAGTCGAGTTCCATGTGCAACGAGCTATTGAAGCCGACAAGAGCATAGCACATTCCCAGGCTGTTGTTGAATGTATCTGTCCAGAGGGCGTTCAAAGCACCATACTCGCTGCATTTATCGCTCCTGCCCTTGACAATGCTACAGATATCTCCGACGAAGAAGAGCATGGCACTAGAGTCCGGCAAGCAAGTCCAGGCATAGTCCACCAGCTCGCGACATCACTGCCCCAGTTCATGATCCCCACGCTCTTCATCCCTCTCCCGCGAATCCCTCTCACGGCAGCGGGTAAAACCGACCGCCGCGCACTCCGCGCTCTCGGCGCTTCGCTCACGGTAAAAGACATTGCAGCGCTGAGCCGGACGGATGGCGAGAGACGGGGACCGCGATCCGAGATGGAGCGGCTCATGCAGGGGCTCTGGGCAAAAGTCCTCGGTATCGCTCCGGGGTGTATCAGCATCGACGATAGCTTCTTTGGCGTCGGGGGCGATTCGATTGGCGTTATGCGACTGGTTGGTCTGGCGCGCCGGGAAGGAGTGGTTCTTACAGTGCGGGATGTCTTCCGGAATCCGGTTCTGCGTGACCTTGCGGCTCTCGATACTTTGAGTCTAGATGCGTGTGTTAAACAGGATGGGAATAGGTAGCTGCTATGTTGAATCTTGCAAAGTTAACACTAATGTGCATTTTCCTCGTATAGTTGTATGCATATCATTGCGAATAATGGACTTCTGACTAGAATAAGGACTGTAGAAGATATATTTTAGGCTGGAGTTAGAAGATCAGTAAAATATTATAAGATTAGAGGCTGGGGACTATTTATAGGAGGAACCTTCTTCCTCTTATAGTTGAAGCTTCTTTTATTAAAAGGACTTTATATATATATATAACCTTATCGATACTTAGCACGATCTATACTCTTAGGGAAGCCTCTAGGACTTTAGGTAGCTTAAGCCACTGTCTACTAGTCATAAATTGATAGTATCACGTTGAAGTCGATGAGGATAAGTCTGCTTTATGTCCAGCGGTTTCTAGTTAGCGATCTCTTATAAAGAAGGCCGTAAAATACTATAGGAGTTAACCTTTAGCGGTTCTGCAATATCTTATAAAGCCCGAAAACATTCAAAGCTTGCAAAACCCCTTCATTCCCTCTTAACATCAAGCCTGACCGCAATTCTACCTCACAACTTAACACTCTTAACCAACCCACTCTTGATACCCGTCTTCTCCCCAGCATACCCACCCCTCTCCTCGCCCCCCTTATAAATAGCCTTCATACTGCCCAACTTCTTCTTCTTCTCCTCGTACTTCTTCCGCTTCTTCACCCGCGGATTCCGCACATCCTTCTTCCGTTTCGGGGCCAGGCCTTTGTTCTTCTCAATCACGTACCCGATAGCCCTCTTGCCGTCTTCGTCCAGCGTGCCTTCTTCTACGCGCAGAATGGCGTTTTGTTCCTTGGCTGCTTGGACGGCGGAGAGCAGGGTGGCTTTTTGCTCTCTCTTGGCTTTGGAAGATGCGTTTACCAGGTCGTAATACTCATCTTCGCCGTCCTGTCTAACTTCCCTCGCTACCTCTCTTTCCCCTGCATTGTCATCTTCGTCGCCACTCTCACCACCTAGTTCCGCACCCCGTCCGTAAGCATCGAGTTTCTTCCCGCGCTTCTCGGCTTCGGCGTTTAGTCGCGCAACGCGGTCCCGGAGCCGCTCTTTGTAGGGTAGATCTGCATCGCCACCTGCGTCTCTGCCGCCTGCGGTGCGTTTGTTGGCTTTCTGTGCTATTTGCGACGTGTAGAATTTCAGGGACTTTTTGCGTGTAGCTTTGGATGCTGCTTCGGCTGCTGTCATGTGAGACGACTCGCCAAAATCATTTGCATCGTCGTCGGTATCTTTGAAAATGGTCTTCTTGGCTTTGTTGGTGCTGCGGGATGATGGGAGGAGGGAACCGAGGTCGGCGAGGGATA